>JAOWBN010209795.1:0-25895 GCA_028565015.1 Pinguicula moranensis | reverse complement strand
CGAGGAGTAAACCTTCGGGCAGGGTTAAAAAATCTCGGGGCACCAAACGCGTGTTACAATAGGTTGAACTCGGTTTACTGGTAGAAAACCGACATAAACCAGGCACATACCTGCTACCAAACGCACCCCTAATGATTTTTGTAAACCTTCTATTTGTATTCAGGGGTCTAAAACAGTGGCAAAAAGGTTAGGTAGTTGTATATTTAAAAAATAATTGAGCCATTTTTCAGTAATAGAGTTTACACAATCTTTTAATTTAGTTTCTTTTGAAAAGCGGTAATAATAGCCCCTATATTAACACAGACTGGAAATACAAGGTGAGAAGTGAGCTTATATACGTATGATAATAATTTAGTATAATCATTAAAATAATTTACTAATTCTAAGAGTTTTCACACTTAGTCTAATGGCTTTGATATAAATACATATTTGGGAATCCATTATTCATCTATCTACACAATAATTCTTTATATGGCACGGTTTGATTTAGTAACGTATATGTTGAGTTCCAACGGGTTGTTACGTCTAAAGAAAATTTTATTTTTTTAACATTACTATCTTTACAAAATTTAAACAAATCTTTCATTACCCTAAGTTTAGACACCAAAATTTTTATTGTACGTTTAATGTGGTCTACACTTAAATATATACATTTAAGAGCATCTTGTACACATAAAGTAATAATATGACAAATACAACAAATATGAAAAAAAATGACTACCAAAAGAAGAATCACATAATAGATTTAAATCATCTACACAAGCATAATAAGAAGTAACATTATTAAAAGAAACATTATACACACCATGTTTTAAATTATATTTTTCTAAAACCAATATAATAAAAAAAGTTATATTTTGTGTATTGTGTGTCTCATCAAACAACCTATACCATAATATTCTTTTTTATATTTTTAACTCATTATTTATCCAATAACAAGTAATTCCCATATAACAATGTTTTTGCCAGTGATCTGTCCAAATATCACTACATCTATAATAAAATCATAAGTTACTTATCACACACACAAAAAAAATATAAACTTTATAATCCATAAATACAAAATTTTGCATAAATTAGCTTTTATTTTCTTATAAGATTTTCCAATATCATTAGTGTGCGATTTATGTGAAACTCTACTAAATGCGGGATTTAAACAAGTACACACATAATTATCTTAATTTAAACTTTCAACGAATCTAAACGGAAGGCCTTCTAAAGTTAAATATACTAGACCTGCCCTAATTCTACTTTCATTAAACCAAAATAAAGAAGTAGTAGGACACGTACCTGTAGCTCTAGCTCCGGCGAAAACAGAATTTCAAGTACTTGATAGTTGGGTTTGTATAGAATCGATGTCAAGTTCTACTTGACGCTTAGTCATTATATGTTTCGCAAATAAGCCGTAACCCCCACATTAAAAAAAGTTGATATTGATAAGTTGATAGTCATGATATCCAGATTTGGTGAAGAGCGGACAATGGCAATGATCTGAAATCCGAGGTGCTTGTCTACTCATGACGATAGGAAAGCCATGCACCGTACACCCTTAGCTATACTGGAGGGTATGATGGAGGGTGGAATGCACAGTCCATGATCAAAGAGTCATACACTGATTTCATTCTTTTAGACTTGGTGCCTGTGTGATACCAGTCTTGAGTCTGTACAGTTCGCTTTTCAGTTTTTCTTACGTTGCGTCTGTAAATACATTATACCTATATATAAATTTGGCTTATCAAAAAAAAAAAGACAAATGGAAGTCACCAAAACTCTTCATATGAAGAAAGGCCATGGCTGCACAAGCTACGCCAGAAACTCACTCATCGAGGTAGGTGGATCATCTTTGATCTCTCAAGTTTATTCATCATTTTCTCATTATTAATTTCATGCTGCGCAGAGGCACACGATACCACTAGCAACCCCAATAGTGGAGAAAGCAATGGCAGAGTGTCTAAAGAACACATAGTCTGAAAGCATGGGCATAGCAGATCTCTGCTGCTCCTGGGGGCCTAACACTTTGCTCACCGTGGAAAATATGGTGAATGTGGTTCATTCTACATGTTCGCAAATGGGGATCAAAATGCCAGAGGACATTCAGCGTATCGGTGATTATCGGTGATTCTATACTTAGGGCAACTGTTTTGCCCGAATTTAAATGACTAAATTGTATTACTGGTACTATTAGCCGAGGACATTCAGCGTATTGAATAAAGGCTACAAGGGCTACCGATTTCGGAGCTCAACGTGGAGTACGGAGATTATACATCTCCCGAACCACAGAGTATTATATCTTGCCCCTTTACTTCTTGTTATTTACATTATGCACTTTATTTTTCTGTAATTAAATTAAATTAGTGTATAAATTACAAGATCCGGCATACCGAATCCTTACAAGATCTCAAGCAAATCACACATGAACCAATTAAAATTCGGGTAAAAAATCCCTAATCGTGAACCCCAACAAATTATTTGCACAAAATGAGAATTAAAACCTAAATCTCTTATTAGAATTCAAGCACCGCCAGGCTAACTAGTTGGGTTAGATATCATCATACATTCCACATCTTATTTGATATATATGCATAAAAGTTCAGCTATAAATTATATTTTGTGTACAATTATAAATACAAATGATGCACTGGATGGGCTGGAGATGAATAAAGGAAAGATACACATATCCGAAACAAGCATGCAGTGTGTTGTGAAAGCATATCTCTCGCAGTTTGAGAGAGATGTTTTTGTATTTTTGAGGTCACGGGCAGAGAATATGGTGGGTGACGGGCGAATGGTTCTGTTCTACTGTTTCATGGGCAGATTTTGCCCGATGCCACTATTGGTGCCGACAGCCATTGGTTTGAGCCCATGTAAGTTACACTGATGAGCATGGTCTCCGAGGTGAAAAAACAACAAGCTGTGCTTTTCCAAGTAAGTTTGCTGAAATAAATCGTATTAATAATGGATTAGATCAAAATGATTATTAAATTCTAATTTTCTATTAGTGAAATTACTAAAAATCAATACCTTAAAAAAATTCAATGTATCTTGGATTGAAATGAAAACAGTCTTTTTTTATAATTACAAGGGTTATCTGCGTACACCTGATCCCCCAAATTCCAATTTTATTGGAAATATATTGGAGATGTTATTGCTGTTAAATCGTAGTAACATAATGAACATTTCAGCCTTAACATAGATTGAACGAAATTTGGTGACCAATCAGAATAGTATAATGCCAAAGCTAAGATTTTTGTTATGAACTAATTAACAAACTATTAAACAAAATAAGAAATATTATACGTATGTGCAAATGAATCTCCAAAAAATATCAAGGTTTTTCTTCTCTATATTTCTTCTCTCATTTTCTCTTTTTCTCTTGTGTACATATTTATGCAAGGAATGATCGACACATTTCTCATTCCTTCAATTAATTTTAATACTATTCAACACTATTTGACATAAATGTTCTATTTGCATCCGTCGTCAAAATCGTTGTGTCATTCATTCCATATCACTCCTTCTTGACATTATATCATGCCTCGTTAAAACCTTATTATAAAAAACTCCTGTGGGAAAAAAAATCATAGTGAAGGAAAAAAAATACATGATTTTATAATCTCCTCTTGTTGGACACATATTTGAGTTTCCTCATTTCGATCCATTTGACCAACTTTTCCAAAGTTGCAATAGGTAGTGCTTTTGTGAATAAATTTGCCAGATTGTCACTTGATCGAATTTAATGGATATTGATATCACCTTCTTCTTGAAGGTCATGTGTAAAGAAAAATTTGGGTGATATATGCTTCGTTATATCCACTTTAATTAAACCATGTTTCAATTGAGCAATGCAGACTGCATTATCTTTATAAAGAATAGTTTGAATGTCCTTCTGGGTCTCCAAGCCACTCATTCCACGAATATGTTGGGTTATAGTTCTTAACCAAATGCATTCACGATTTACTTCATGAATCGAAAGGATTTCTGCATGGTTGGAGAAAGTAATGACTAATGTTTGTTTAATAAAAACGCCACGAAATAGTTGTACCTCCACAAGTAAATAGATAACCCGTTTGAGATCTATCATCTGTGTGGATATGATAAATATCCAACATCTGCATAACCAATTAATTTCGTGTTAGAAATTTTGGGATAGTATAAACCCATATCATTGTTCATCGAAGATACCAGAAAACGTGTTTGATTCCATTCCAGTGTCTTCTAATTGGAGAAGAACTATATCTTGCTAGTAAATTTACTGCAAATGATATATCAAGTCGTGTATTATTAGTAAGATACATTAGTGTTCCAATTGCACTAAGATATGGTACTTCAGGGCCAAGAAGTTCTTTACCATCTTCATGAGGACATAATGAACCTTTTTTCACATCAAGTAATCTTACCACCATTGGTGTACTCAATGGATGTGCTTTGTTCATATAAAATCTTTTAAGCATTTTTTTCAAATCATTAGATTGATGTACAAAAATTCAATCTGTCAAACAATCAATCTGAAGACCTAAATACAATTTTGTTTTTCCAAGATCTTTCATTTCAAATTCTATCTTCAAACAAGCTTCTATTTTTGAAGACTCTTCAGGAGTTCCAATAATATTTAAGTCACCTACATAGGCATCAATGATGACAAGTTCTGATCCACATCTTTTTATAAAAACACATGGGCATATTGGATATTTTTATAGCCTGCCTTTAATGAGTATGTGCTCAAATAATTGAACCACATACGTCTGAATTGTTTCAATCAATACAGAGATTTATTCAATTTAATCGATTAAATCTCTCAAAAATTTGGACTTTTTGCTTTGGGCACTTTAAACCCTTCAGTGATTTTCATATAAATATCATTTTCTAATGAGCCATATAAATAGGTTGTCACTACATCCATCAATCGCATTTCAAGCTTTTTAGGAATTATCAGACTTATCAAATAACAAGATCCATCACAGGAGAATAAGTCTCTACATAATCAATGCTTGATCTTTGGGTAAAACCTTGTGCAATAAGTCATATTTTATATCTTACGACTTTATTTTTTTCATTTCTTTTCCGCACAAATACTCATTTATATCCGATTGATTTGATACCTTTTGGTATAGGGACTACTGGTCCAAAAACTTCACGTTTCTCTAAAGAACTGAACTCTAAAATAATTGTTTCTTTCCATTTTGGCCAATCATATATGTGCCTACATTCTTCCATAGATGTAGTGAAAATATCATCATTCTCTTTCATTATATCGCATGCAATATTACAAACAAGAATATCGTCGATGTTTGTTTTATCTTGATTCCATCTTTTTCCCACTACAACATAATTTATGGAGATCTCATCATTTTTAGGTATTTTAATTTCATCATTTATGACATTTGCCTCTTCTAGAGTATTACGGGTTTCTGCTGGAGATTTTATTTCCTCTTTTAGAATATTAAGGATCTCTGCTGGAGATGTTATTTTATCTTCTGGACCATTCTTTATATTTGCTCTTTTTCTTTTTTCGAGGATTTTTATCTTTGGAATCGATTGGTCTCCCACGCTTCATATGTAATTAGGAATTACTTACTGCATAAATTTGTTCTTCTGGGACATTAAGTTTAATTGGAAGATTTGCATCTGGTATATGTGACTTGTTACCGTCTTTAGGTCGGTAAGCGGCTAAGGGTGCTTATTCGATTTTTTGGTGTCGATTATGGTAATAACCATAACCGAATCGAACAAGGTTCGGCTATGGAAAACCATAACCGAACTGAACCAAAAAACATTTTTTTTTATTTTTCGGCTTTTCGGTTAAAAAAAATAGTAACCGAACCAAAAAACCAAAGATTTTTGGTTCGGTTTTTTGGTTTACCGAATGTTGTATCTTCTTAAAAAATAGGTTTTAGGTTTTAGGGTTGAACGTTTTTATTTTCTACTTTTTTTTAGGGTATTAAGGTTTATTTATGGGTTGGAATATAAAATTTATACTTATATCACTTATTAACTTATAGATCTTATATAACCTATAAAATTTTAAAACTTATAAAAATTTGAAACTCATATCCTATAACTTAAAAATAACTTATAAATTCATATAACCTAAAAATAACTTAAAAACTTAAAAAAATTTATATTTTATAACTTATAAACTTATATAAGAATTATATATACTTTATTTACTTATAAACTTTAAAAAATTATAGACTTCGTATAAATTATAAACTTATAAACTTACATAAGAATTATATAAATTTTATTTCCTTATGAACTTATAAAGTTTATAAGCTTGTATAAGAAATATATAAACCTTTATTTACTTATAAACTTATAAATTTGTATAACTTATAAAATTTAATAAAAAAATGACAATATTTCATCTGTAATTTTAGTTATAATTAATCTAAAAATTTGTCATACTAAAAACCTGTACAATTTTTCTATCTAAAATCCATCACATATATGTTTAATACCGTTGAAATATCAAATATCATATCCGTACAACCATACCAAAATAAATCCAAAACCACTGTCACAACTCACAATTCAAATCAAAGTTCCAACAAAAATTTAAAAAAAAAGTAAATTCTGAAAAATTTCGGTTATGGTTTTTCATAACCATAACCGAATAACCAAAAAATCGAAAATTTTTGGTTATTCAGTTCGGTTAACCATCGATTTTCGGTTGACCGAAAAATCGACGGTTATTTTGCTCACCCCTACTCCTGAATCAACAATTCATTTAGGAGATGAGTTAGCAACTAATGCATGGGAGCAAACACATAATTTGGAGTTATTTGGAGAGTAAGATACATTTTTAGGCTTAGAACAGTTCCGAGAGTAGTGACATTTCTTTTCTCAGTTACAACACTTCATACGTGTCATTACTTGGAGCCGCTAGCCTTGGGATGTTTAGTGATTTTTTTTCTTTAAATGGATTTATGGTTTTTGCTTTAGAGTATTTTTGGTTTAATTTTAATTTGTTCTAGCCAGAATAATTGGCATAATTAAATTGTTGACGTATAACAATTCGATTTTCTTTCAACACATAATTAAAAAAAATCGAAACTATCAAAAGAGTCTAAATTAGTTCAGAGGTGATTCTTAATCGATTCGGTAAGCATCTAGGTAGCTGATCTCATACTATAATTCGGTGATCAGCTGCCTAGACAGTGCTATCATTCAATGTATTTTTGGTGGGGACACAATGTTCACACTTAAAAAACAAGTCTTAGACAGTCCCCTCGCAAGCACGATTGTCGTGGATTTGTTTTGAAATTTGAAATAATTATGGTAATATAATTCTGATTACCATAATTTAATTATTAACACAAAGTTAATAATTATTTGTTCATTAATTTTATTTGTTGGAAACATATTCTCCAATAAATTAATTCCTAATTCTCATAAGTATGCTTGGAATTGAAATTGCACTTAATATATTATTCCTAATCATGCATACTAGATAATTTATTTAACACATAAATAGAATTAAATAAATATAGACATGTTTATATTCGTAAAACTCATTTATGGAATTTTAACACAGTAAAAATATTCAGAATAACTAATAATTTCGGAAATAAAATAATTAATACATAATTATCTTCACAAAATTATTTACATATAGTTAACAATAAAATGTTAATATATATAGTTAATAATACATGCTCAGGATTAAAGAACATATCTTTAAATTAAATCTTGATCATGTATGCTAAGAGTTAAAAAAAAATTGGGTAAACCAAATTCATTGATAAAAATATGTACAACATTTACAAAGAAGGTCGAAACTTAATTGCACTTAACAAATAAAATAAATAATTTCTAATCATGCATGCTAAGAATTAAAATTTAATTGTATGTTGTGTCATAATAAATTAATTAATTTAACACATAAAAAAACTAACTATAGTTGATAAACAATTATTTTTTTTGTAAATTTTTGTCATAACTTAATCAGATATCACAATCACATAAATTAGGATAATTCCTAATTGATAGCACATAGCATATTAGGATAATTTCAAATCAGATTTGTATCCTAATCACATAGATTAGGATGAACTAACAATCATACAATCATTACGAAAAGAAGAATTCATGCAAAATTCATGCAAATAATTAATGTAACATAATGAATTCACGTAATAAAACAACGAATACAATTTGTTTCTATCGAATTCCAATTCGATAGAAACTAATTCGTAAGAAAACGAGAGAAACAAATTCTTACGAATTCGATAGAAACGAATTCTGACGAATTCATGAATTTTTTACAAATAATCATTCGAGAATAATCTGATTCAAAACCTGGCTCCGATACCATTGTAGATGTAATTACAACGGATCTAATAGTTAAACTAAAATCATATCTTTAATACGGAAGCATATAGAACCGTAATGTTTTGGTTGATTATATCACGAACACAAACCAAGGTCTACCAAAGTCTCCTTGTCATTCACGAATATGAACCAGAAGTCTACCAGAGTCTCCTTATAATCCACGTACTTTGATCTCCGCCTCACAGATGATAAGGCCGCAATTCGTGAGGAACTATATATATGTTTATGGGTCTCAACACGTGATAATAAGAATTGTGTAGTGTATTAATAGGCGTACTGAATGCCCTATTTATAGGGAGGAATTAATGTTTAATAATTAACGTATAATTATATAATTGACCCTAAACCTAATTAGGTAATAGAATCCTACACTAATTAGAATTATTAATATTAGGTAATCAACAAATAATTACCTTAAAATTAATTATATTAGACTTTATTAGATATTTTGTTTAATATGCTACTAAAAACACTGACTCGTGTCACTCAGTCCCCATCCAGCCAATATATACTCCTAGATAACAAAAGGAAACCAAACAGTGTAGCGGGTGATCAATATACTAAAGTTTCCAATTTCGCTTGATCTTGCCTCTTGGTTTGTTCTGCAGTACCTCTCTACCTTTTAGGCGGCCAATGCTCGTCGTGGTTGGTCCACCAATTGTCCTCGAGAAAAATTCCCACCCTACTGTAGAAGAGGTATGTTATCAATGTGCATAAACTTAATCGGTGCTATTAATCATATGTTCGGCAGCCGACAAATATACAGATTCAATGCGGAATGCTGTTTATGCATTTCTTGATTGTTCATTTGAATCTTTTATAACTTAATTAGAGCCATGACTCGAGTTTCTTGATTGTCATTTGCATCTTCTCCCCTTGTTTGAATTCCTGTTAGGTTGCTGAAGTTCATGCACAGTTCATCGAAGCGCTGAAAGACCTACTCGAGAGGTACAAAGCAAAGGCCGGCAATGCCGATTTAAAGCTCAAAATTCCGTAGCAGACTCATCCTAGTTTATGTATATCATTGTTTCTTTCCAATCTACTTGGATCCTTCAGTAATGAAAAAGATGCAGAAATTCTACAGGATTAGCCAAAGTCTAGGAAGGGCCGAACTTGATTTATTATTTTTGGTAATTAAGTTATCAAATCTGATCTGTTGTTCAGCCAAAAAATTACAAAACAAAGGATGAAAAATGGAAAGGTGCTCCAGCCTTGTTGGCACAATGGTGCTTGGCACAAAGGTGCTACATGACACTAACTTGCTTGCTAAACTGAGAGGCTCCGTTTGGTAGCTAGCGGCTAACTTGGGTTAACTGGTTGTTGTTCATGTTAAGCTGACGTTTGGTAGGCATACAGTTTTTATCCCATAACTCGAATAAAATGGGATGGACCCAAAATTACAGCGCGTTTTATCCGCCTATTCTATCCAAAAAAATTGGAGGACTTGCGTTATCCTGCAAATAACTCGCGAATCAGAATTACTCTAGTCCGACTACCAGACGAAGCCAGAATGATGTACAAACATAAACAGATAGCACAATCGAGATTGGCATAGCCAGTCGCCGACCATGATTCAACGAAATGGCTCTTTGTACGCCGTTAGCCAAAACCTAAGATTCAATTGTACCTATTCAAGTAATGAATAGCGGTTGGTCTCCTCATCAAACCCAATTGAGTTCCTTTCCCTCTAGATTGTCCAAATTATGGTGGGCCATTCTGATTTCCATAAGTCCACCCCTATCTTGCAGTTGAGCAATCCCATGTGGATGTTGAACTGTCTCTTTATATCCAAGTGGCCTATATAATTCAGATCAAATCATGCTTACACAGCTTACCATGTTGTATATGCATTACTGCATACTAAGAAGTGGTGGGGGATTGTCTCATCAGACAGCCCACAAAACACACATCCCTGCTCCATGCTATTTATTGGCACCCCATTGTCTTACCAAATTGTCAGTTGAGGAGATCCTCAGTTGCATCACCGGCCAAACAAATATTTGTTTCCTCTTAGGTGAAAATTTGCACCATGTTTTTGCAAGTTGTTTGTCTATGTCACCTGAATGGCTGCTGATAGCCCACAGTATTTCATATGCTGAAGAAAGGGAATAATACCCCAATGCTAAAGTGTGCTCACTGGATTCAACTGTTCTGCAAAAATTACACTAATATTTTTTTGGGATAAGAAAAAAATTTCAAACTCATGACTGATTTTTTTATTATTATTATTTAAGAGCGAGGGGTAATATTTTTTGAAGGGGGATCAATATGAAAAAATATACTAAAAAAATATCTGGGTAGAAAAAAAAAAATCAAACTTAAAACAAATAAATTATCTTTATTAGACTAATGCAAAGGTGAACATAGAAAATACACGGGACTAGAAGATTTTAAAGCATGCTTTTGCCCTAAAATCTTACATTATTAGGCTAAAATCTGATTTTCATGAGTTAAAATTACATTTTTGATTGAAATTAAAAATCTAAACAAAGGCGAACATAGAAAATACACGGGACTAGAAGATTTTAAAGCATGTCTAACCTAACTAAATTTTTTGTTTGCCCTAAAATCTTACATTATTAGGCTAAAATCTGATTGGACTAGAAGATTTTAAAGCATGCCTAACCTAACTAGATTTTTTGTTTGCCCTAAATCTTACATTATTAGGCTAAAATATGATTCTCATGAGCTAAAATTATATTTTTGATTGATATTAAAAGTATAAACCGGCTATGCCAACTCGAAGAAAATAATTAGAGGATTTGGAGGACGTGAAATAATTGGATATTTTAGGAGATGCTCCAAAACCACTATGACAACTCAAAGAAAAAAAGAATGACATAAGAATGATTCAAAGCCTGCCTGTGGTTGGAATCCAGGTGGTGATAGTTTTTTTTTGGATAACTAAAAATTTTATATCACAAAATAATATTACAAATACAGAGGCATATCCCAGAATTGGTCAAGGTATTACATGGTTATAAATGAGTACAAAAATATAGCCATGGGTGCAAGATCCGATCTGATAGAGTGATTCCCGGGTGGTGATAGTTGATTACTAAATCCTCGGTTGTATCCTGTATGAGTGATCTTTAGTGCAAACTTGTAGTATCTATGCAAACATTCTTCCGGCCTTGTGTCATTAGTAAAATGTATTAATTTTCCCAAGAAATTTATAGCTTTCAACTTTACGATGAGGGAGAGAAGCTCTCTCTTCTCTCTACCTTCCAGCTGTGAAAACATCAAACTTTTCACTTTCAAACTTTGCGCCTCGCCGCCTACAGCTTCCTTGGCTGGCGATGGTACTGCGTACTCACCCTTGGCTCGGCAAAAACCACTCCCTGCATCTAGCTCTGTGCCTTGCTTTGGCGGAGGCTTCCCGAGCTCACTCTCCGCCGATTCCTTAGACTATGGTAAGATCCAAAGTTAACGTTGACAGTGAACTCCCCTAAGTCGATGCAACGGAGCGGACCTCAGTCGCTCGTCGCTCTAAAACTTACCAAACTACCCAGTTCGGGCAAGATGTCCGACCAAAGATTGAGCAAAAGCCTCTCTCAGAAAGCATCAAGAGAATTCGTGCTGCCTCCACATTCCTGCACTACAAATTTCCCTCTAGAATTCAACCAAAAGGAAATGTGGAAATTTTTCTCCACCTATGGCTCGGTAAGCGATGTACTGATGTCGGGGCTAGTATTGTGATAATACTATGGACAATACACTCAATTGTGCTCAGGGACGCTTGAATAACACCCGATAGGTTGTCTCGCACAAAATCTCAGGAATAAACTCAAAGAGCTAAAAACTTTGGATATTATTAAAGTATTCTTGCTGGATGTGTTAAAAGATTGAGGGATGGCAGAGACATTTATAGCCTAAGGCCATCAATGCTCGACCCCCGATTATTGGACGCAAGCGAACAATCCTTGGATGTTTTCCATGATCCAAAAAGAGGTTCTTGCCATCTCTTTACAAGATGGAATTGTCTCAGTCCAAAATGGGACCAATGGGACCCTGACGTGTCCTGAAGTGTAGGATCAAGTGTCCGCCCATGACATATCCATGGATTGGAACTTCAGTCGAGACACACTAACATCTACCACAAACTAGCCCTATAATCAAGGAAGTTACGGTTGATCTGCACCATGGTTCATGTATTCGAGTCGTTTGGGGCCAAATTTGGTACCTATGTATTCACAAGGACCTTATACGTTGGTTGGACTCAACCAAACAAAATGACACGATAAAATAGAAATTTGGCACGGACAACACAAATGTTGCTCCAGCGGTCATGGTAGTGTGCCATTCTTGACCCGCGTTCGTTCCTCTCAAGTTATCGCCTAATTACTCATGCGAATTAAGATTTTCTTGGCGCATTCGCTTCCTTACTTCCTTAGCCATGTTCCTGTGTCGGCTGGCTCAATTGTCTTGGATGCTCCTACATCAGCCACCCCAGGTTGAAAAGAACTTGCTCCTGAGTCCTCATAGTATGCACTCAAGTGTTTGATGTTGCAGACGTCCGAAGTCTTCAAATGGCTTGGGAGTTTCAGGTGATAGGCGTTGGCATTGATCTTCTCGATCACTTCACACGACCCTATCTTTTGTTGGCCAAGTTTGTTGTACGCTCCACTTGGGACTCGCTCACGAGTGAGTACAACCCAAACTTGATCGCCAATGTTGAATACCACCCTTCTTCTTCGAGTATCGGCATGACCTTTATACTTTTCATTGCTCTTGGTGATGTTCTCTCGAATGTGGTCATGTATTCCCCTAAGATACTCGGCCATTTCTTCGGCTTTGGGAGCTATATCAACTAATTTGTGAAGTGGGGCCCAAGTCCAACACTTCGGAGGGGTTGCTTCCACACACTACCTCAAAAGAGCTAACGCTGGTAGTCCTATTCTTCAAACGGTTGTAGGATTCAGCTTGAGCCATGGTCATGTCCCATTGCTTTGCTTTGGATCCGGCCAGACATCTCAACAAATTCCCTAAACTTCGGTTGACTACTTCCGTTTGGCCATCGGTTTGAGGGTGATACGCATTACTGAATTGTGACTTGGTTCCCATTTTCCACCATAAGCTCCTCCAAAATAGGATCACAAACTTTGTATCACGGTCCGAAGTGATGGACCTAAGCACTCCATGGAGCCATTGATGTGAATCTTAAGATATATAATTTATGCAAATAATCACGAGATGAGCTAAAATACCCTAAAATTACTATAAACCGTAAGAGAATAACATCAATTATAGCAATAAAAGGGTCGAACCACATGGAGACAAATTAGACTCTTAGCACACAGACGCGTTAACCCTAACAACAAGAAGAAAATTGAGATATATAGTGACCAAATAGGAAATAAAAATTATAAAATTAAATGCAGAAATAAATTAAACTACGGGAAAAAAGAAAAAAGCACATGGGTTTTAATAAAATTTAATGAGATAAAATTACTCCTAACATATTTCGGGTGGCTAAAATGCACAAGATCAAATTAAAGTCCTTAGTTTGATTTTATGCTACTAGGAAAGTGTTGATTTTTCACTCTAACACACAGAACATATTATTAGAATTGTAAATCTATAGCATACTAAACAATTCATCATTGTTATATTAAAATTCTAACAAAATACATTATAAATTTTAATATAACTTCTAAGCGCATAAACATCATTATCCATCCCCAATAACTCCTTTTTTCAAAGAAAGCTTCAAGAGTTTCTGGACTAAGTATGCTCCCAATTTCATAGCTAAAGAGGCAATCAGTCTTGGACTTGAACAAGCATGTTTTGACGTGTACAAAACGTGCAAGTTTAAAATCGAAAATATGTAGCATAAAATCCAAACTACAAAGAACATAAAATTTGAACAATATGTGATACAATCACCCTACTCCACGTTAGGAGTAAATAAATTCTTAGCATTGCATCATCGATGATCGCGCCATGAGAATTCTGGAAGAGGAATGTTATCTTTTATAAGATCATCAAGATGGCTCATGTTTATCTAAATTCAATTTGAAATCTTTGGTATTTGTTGATTCATTGAACATAGACAGTTTCTTGTTACCAAATTCAAAAATTTTTTGGCCTATTTTTGGGCATAATTATGAGCGGGTTTCTTCTACAAAGTTGTAATATGTTGTTTGGGCTTTCCATTGGTATGTAACACATCCCAATCGGATCTTTGGATATCAATGTATGTCCCACCAACCTAGACTACGCAGAATAGAATAGTTATTGAACAGTTTTGCAAACTGAATTTCAAGCTCGATTTTGTCCAATTTATAATCCGAATATGCGAACATGTTCTTCATAGAAGTTGTAGTGCTCTTTCCAATTTCATGCATATCTTGTACGCCCATATCTGACACTCCTAGATTAAGTTATGATTTTTTTGAAGTTGGACGTTAATCACTGAAAAATTCTGTTCGTCCCTCACTCAAAAATCGTCAATTTCATCCAATGATCATTACCTGTACATAGAACACTGCCAAAGCATAAATCATGCCATAAAAACATTAGACCTTACCTAAATAAGTGTAAATCACACAAAACCATCATGAAATCGTCTAAGCAAAGATGTACTATTTGATTCACATCAAATACCCTAAAACTTAAGTCTTTATTCGTCCTCGAATAAACAAATAACACAATTGAAAGGACTTAGACTTCATGACAACTGAAGTACTCATTTTAGGCAACACCTCACAATATAAAGTATAACATAGTTCTATAACAAATCACGCATAACCCATAATGATTTAGCAAAGATTCTCAATAACTCTCTCAGTGGTCCCTCCATCAATTCCCAATCAATTTATCCAACATATAATTTTAGAAAAATCAAATGTTAACTAAGTCTCAAATCATCGTCACTGAGTCATCAAAAAAGAATAAATTTAACTTACATCTTGCGTCAATGTATGGACCAAATTCATGAAAAAGCATGAACAATCCTTATCTTAGTGAAGATGATGCACAAATCAGAAGGTTTTTGTCTTGGGTTGTAATGGGGCTTAGGACATGGTGGGATACATGTGAGAAGTAGGATCAAACACTAGTGAACTCAAGTACTGATGCATCCAAACCAGATGCAACCACTAACCCGACTGATAATAAACTGGACCACAAACCAACCATCCTCAAACTTGAGAATTATGTCCATACAGAATTAGAAAAGAGCTCGTATTTTTTGCCGGTCATGGTTTTTTTCTTTCTTTCTTTTTCTTCTTCTTCTTCTTCTTTTCCATCTCTCTCTTTCTTTCTTTTTTCCAGTAGTCTGCCTTTTATCATATATATGCAAAATGAGCTCATAGAAGTATTACACATATTCATGAAATAAGTTCTCAAGTCTAATCATCTTTGAGACCAACCATCAATACATATCAATAATTAGTCAGCCACCACAAAAAATTTTAAAATTAAATGCAAAAAATCTTAGCATGACAAATATCAAGTAGCATACAACATGTAAGCACAAAACGATAGTTTACCCCCCAAACTTAATTGAAACGTTGTCTCAAATGTTTGAAAATAAAGCACATAAAGGCAATAAAAACTTCCCTTGCGTGTGACTTCCACATCTTCTAGACGGGGTGTGTTGGTGTGCGAGGGTTCGGCCCAAAAAAATTTGTACCTTGGAGACCTTACAAAATAAGGACAAGATATAAGTTCGGTTCGACACAAATGTCACGGGAAAGAACCAAAAAAAACCCATGAATTATTAAAAATTAAAAAATAAAATAAAAGAGGGATAGAACTGTTGGGTTGCCTTCCAACCAGCGCCTTTGTTTATAGTCGTTGGCTAGAGTTATTGGGGTTTACTCTGGAGGATCCTTGAGCGAACAACACTTCTCAAAGAAGCATTGGTCCAAAACATCAACTGAGAAACATTCTTTTGAGTCCTTGGGGTACTTCATAGCTTTATCTACATTGAAAATGACTTCCTCCCCGTTTACCTTAAATGTGACAGTGTTGTTCTTTGCACTAAGGCAAACATCTCCAGTAGCTAAGAATAGTCTTCCAAATAATATAGGCACATCCTTATCCTCATCCATGTCATGGATAATAAAGTCAACAGGAAAAATGAACTTATTCACCTTCACTAAAACATCCTCAATGATACATGAAGGTTTGACGATGGAATGGTCAGCAAGTTGGAGAGCAATGTCTATGGGCTCCATTATTTCCTCCAGACCAATAGAATGGGTTGTAGCTAAGGCCATTAATGAAATGCTAGACCCTTGATCGAGCAGTGCCCTTGCAAAATGCTTATTCTCAATGTCACATGGGATGGTGCAACATCTAGGATCTCTCATCTTGATAGGTACACTTATGATGATCAAGTAATAATAGTTGGCACTAAGAGAAACCACCCCTTCACCTTGGATTTTCTCTTTATTGGCCATCAAATCTTTGAAGAACTTGGAAAATCGAGGGAAGTTCATGAAAATATCAAGTAGAGAAATATTGACATTCACTTTCATGATAACATCCAACATTCACTCAAGGCTTTTATCTTGATGTTCCTTTTTTAGCGACCTCATAGGAAATGGTGGAGGTGGTATGTGACTGAAAAAGTTGAAGGGGCACTTGAGATCCCTTGCTGGACTCAATGGTGTCCTAGTGTGAGAGTTGTGCACATCTGACTGTTTAGAAGAGGTTGGTTTCGGCGGAGCACGTGTGGAAGGCATGTCCTTTGGTCGGTTGATTGCAGGTTCTTGTGAGATAGATTCTTCGTACACTACATCGCTCGTATGAGAAGTTACAGGATTTGAAGTACGGTTTGGTGCAAGCTTGCTGCAGGGTGCTGCATTTTCTTGCCATGTCGCGCTCCTTGCGCAGACGCGATAGCCCACTCACTCGCCATGTTCTTGTGTTAGCTTGCTCGGTTGTCTTGGATGCTTCTACATCATGTACATATCCCGCAAAATTTCTTTAATTCGCTCAGCCGATACGGTTTTGTAAGGTTCCGGAAGAATTCAAGTGCTTCTAATGTCATTGAGAAGTTGAACATGGTTTGGGTTGGCTCTTATCAGCTTAGTGTGTGTGCTGCAAGGTCCTCAAGCCTTCTATCCCAGATGGAGCAACAACCCTGGGAAGCAGAGGGACACACGAATGGAGCCTCGCCGTTCATGAAGAAATAGCCCTCGTTGTTTTTAATCCAACCCCGTTAACTGCTAATTGGTTGGTTACATGTCTAATTGGAGCCATACTCTGTACCAATATCTTGTCGTCTGACCTCCATCCTCCATATACGATGATAGCTCAGCTGCCCGGATGAAAGGTGGTGAGATGCTGATTAAATTGAGGTTGGTGAAAGCTCAATCTAGGGTGCTACTAGACCAAGATACAACCCAATAGTTAAACCTCCACTCTCTGCAGTCATGGCGTATGCTACACGGATGGCTAGCACACATGGTGTGCCTGCGGGTATGCGGAACACCTCTTCATTGCTAGTGCGAAGAATTCTTTACATCAGTAGTTGCACGATTTGGTTCCCTCATTCAGGTGGGTGAAGGTACGTTGGCGAGATCGGAGATGCAGTATGGAAGAATCAATGTCGTTACCGCAACAAATGGATCCATACACCAGGTCGTAGATGTTGAAGCTGGAGAAGACAAGTTCTATGTTAAGGTTTGGGAGGAACACCCAACTCGTAGCATGGGAGCTGTTAGGCAGGTGAACGAGGCGCCATAGCCAGGATTGAGAGGTTGCGATTGGCCTATATTGCAACAAGCCATTGTGGTTCACCGGGGTAGGAGAGATGGCCCCCGAGCGAGAGCGGCACGGACACGGAGCGAAATCAAGGTGGATCATATGGAGGATTGTTGCCTCAGTATACATCACAAGAATGTGACAAATATTACTACGAATGACGCTTCCCTAGGTGATTTCTCAGGAGAAATTGCATGGGCGACCATTTCAAACCCAGGAAGCACGAAAGACGAATTCTCTGCGCCTTGTCAGATGGATGTGCCATAAATAATTGCGCTGGAAGTGCTATTGACATATTAGCCACCTAGACCCACAAGCGAGTGTAGACGGGTCATCAAAGCCCAACAACCCAATTTCAGCAACCCTATTCAAGTGGGGAAGTTATACTGCCCTACTAACTACCCCGCCCAAATATTCGGACAAAAGACTCTGTAGCTTTGCGGGAAGTCGCGGGTGTTATAGCGCCCAAGATGAAATCTCCAAATTTTCAAAACTTAGTTTAGCTTTCGGATGTAGTATCAAATTTAGGCCTAAGGCGGGATATACTGGGTATGTTTGGTTTGGTTTGGTTATGTAGTATCAAATTTAGCTTATGTGGGTCCTTTGCTGAGTCTCAAATGACAAAGTGTACTACTCTGTCAAGCGAGTAGCCCAAGATATTTTTTCGTTGCTTTTACTTTTATTATATATATATAAATTTATCTATAAAAAAAGTAATTTTCTTTTGGAGGGTGGTGTATGAGTTTAGTTTCGGTGGCCATCAAGTCAATTACCGCTGATCACAGAACCTAACAGTGCTATTAATGAATGTCATACAAATAGCTGGTGCCAACACAGTATTTCACATTAAAGTTTGCCCTAGGAGTGATAAAATAAAAATGAAGAATTACACGTGGCATCGTCAACCCAACAAGAACAATTTAAGGGCATATTTTGCGCAGCCTTCTTAAAATTATAATTGGCTTATAAATACTTTTTTTCAGAAAAAGTAGTATTTTGCGTAGCCAACCTTCTACTAGTTCTTATTTTAAGAAGGAAAACCTTCTGACATGCTTTTTTTCCTTCTAAAAATAAGCACATTCTAACATATTTTTTTCCTTCTTACAATACAATATTACCCTCATGAACTATTTTGTGAAAGTTATTTTGGTAATTTACTATTAATTTTTTAATATATAATTAAAATAAAATTTTAATAATTATATTTTAAATACTTGCGTAAAACACCACCCTTTCTAAAAATAAGAAGAAGTAGTAGAATAAGCCCATGTTTTGCGCAGCTTTCTTAAAATTATAATCCAATTATAATCACATTTTTTCAAAAAATAACTAATCCAATTATAAGCATAAGAGGGTCTGCGCAAAACACCCCCTAAGTAATAGAAAAAGTAGAAGAAAGCCTGCGCAAAATAGGGCATGCATCCCGAAGACGCTCTAAACATGTCAAAGGCATAAACATGTCTAAACATGTTCTCTTGAAACAGAAACATAGACTTACACATCACTGTTTCCTCGGTGATGATCAACAGTAGCCCACCATTAGTAAAATACAACTATTAAACAATTAATTGACAATATTTAAACAATTTGACAGAAAATGAAAACCCTAAATCAAAATCAAGTAGACGGGCGATGGTGCGGAGGGCGAAGAAAAGTGAAAACTAAATCACTAAAAAAAATAAGAAAAACGTAAACTCAAACCAAGAGCCATGAAATTCAAAATCGTTCTAGGACTGAACAAAACCTACAAATTTGGGGCATTGAACACGTAAAACGCTTTGATTGCTCAATTAAAACCATAGATCTGATAACTAACCCTTGAGATTCTCCAGTTTCAGACAAGAAAAGAATTTACTGGGTATTTCTAGTGTTTGGAAGGTATAAGGATTCGTCGATTCAAGTGTGGGGGCCATGAGTTGGAACCTCGTAGTGGGAGCACTGAAAAAAAAAAGAATTAGAAGACTTCAAGATGACGGATAAAAAAATTAAAATTAAAAATATTATTTTGAATAATAAAAAACGCACGGTAGTGGCCGACTTTACTTACGGTATTTCAAATTTTGAAAAATAAAAAATATTTTGTACTCTTGTTTTGTCGGCAGACATCTCCCTACAATCTCTGCTCCTAATTTAGATATTGTAAAAATATTTTATTTGTATTTTTATTCTAATAGTCGACTTTCTTACATTAAAAACAACTTCAAAAGTTAAAATTTGGTTGACAATCAATTCAACAAACACTAAACTGTCAAAAATAATTAGATTATAGAACTAGAAAATTATATTAAAAAATTATCCACAAAAATATAAAAATAATATTTATTAAAATTAATAAATCGGTATTAAGGTTCGGGTCGAACCGGTAACATCAAGATTAAAGATCTTGTTTTCTACCAATTAATCCAAATGGATTTATATGTATTAATACAGAATAAATATAATTTAATTATTTTAGGGGAGAAAAATAAATAAAAATTGTCAAAAAAAAATTGACATGTTGCATTGTTAACCCAATCGAGCAATTTAAGGCAAACAATTGCGGGACCACGCCCATAGCCTAAAAATGATTGCTTGCAAAAAAAGTACACTTTTTTTAGTTTTTAGTTATAAAAAATAGCAATGGAAAGAGCGTTGCTCTGCTGCTGGGAGTGTTAGATTAGGATAGGGAATGAAAAATTATAATAAATGTAAATAAGGATGTGATACATACAATTACGGGATCACATCCTTATTCAACACAATCTTTCCATACACGTTTGTATTCCCTATTCTCTATCAAAATCTTGTAACACCACATGTATCATATATGAAAAAGAATCACATTCAACCTCCATCATATTCTATCACGTTCTTGAATCCAACCTGATATCAGAGCAGTATTTTCAATCTTCTTGATCAAAACAGTGTTCTCATCATCTACCAAAGCGCCTTTCGTGACTTATGGCTGGTAACAAAGCCGATCCAGCAAGGATCACAAAGATGACAAGGATGTGGTTGCATCATAAATTGTAAGCCATCCCATTGACTCCACACCTAGCAATTCACCAAAATTCTTAACTAGTTTAAACAATCAAAACCAACACCACAATTGCCATCAGCATGAAAGTGACGGATCACAACTATCCGTTTTTGAGTCGATTAGCCAAGATGACTATTGGCGGAAACAGCAAACTCAATCATCTAATCGATGATCCACCCCCATAAAGCATACCCGAGTTCAACAGATGGGAGCAGGCTGATTTAAACGTCTATACCAGCCTTCTCATGGCCATGGAATCAAACTTAGTGGACCGATATGCATCGTATCCATTAGCCAAAGCGATGTGGAATATACTCAATGTCATCTTCAATAGTCATGGCGACAAACTCCAATTATTCAATCTTTTAGCCTGCGGCAATTGCCTGCTACAAAATAAAAGCAACCTTGAAGAGTTGTATACAACGCTTCAACGGCTTTGGCAGGAGATGGATTGTAGATAGCCTAATCCGATGAAATGTCCAGAGGATATTGCCCTATTCAACTAATTGAGACAGGAAACTCGCATTTTCAATTTCTGGCGTCAATTGATCAGGAGTTTGACGCCATCAAGCATGATGTTCTGAAAGCAGATCCTTTCCATTTGTGAAGTCCGCATCCGCCTCATTTTGAAGAGATTTTGCACTCTTGCAGATTCTCAATCCACATCATAGCGGCTCCATCGAACCCTTACATGGCGTCGGGAGTGTCCTAGCCACCAAGTCATGGTTAGATCTACCAAATTGGTGACCAAATCATTATCCCTTACTCTAGACATTGACAAATCCAAACTCTGGTGTACTCGATGTGAGAAATTGGGCCACGCAACAGAAAGATGTTTCAAAACCATCGGATATCCCAATTGATTTTTTAAGGATAAAAATCGGTGCGGAGAAGGGGCGATTGTCGCCACTACGGGAAACACTGAGGTCTCCACTAGCAATAACGGCGACCACCAACCTCCTGGTCATGTGGCAGCCACCGTAGAAAGCACAGGGATGGACATCCCAACAGAACACGCAGGTATCGGCTCTGTGAAAGGGTTTCCCTCGAAACCCTTCTTATGTTTGCATCCAGTTCCATGCAGTTTTAACTATTTTGTAGATACGCCCTTGAAGTCTCAACTTATTCCGATACGCCCCCCAGACAACTCACAAACAAAGATACGTCCCCCGAAGAATTTGGTTCTTCCGATACAGGCCCCGAAGACCTTGGATTCTTCGATACAGACCCCAAAGAATTATGTTCTTCCAAACCAAACCCAGACCAAACCAAATCAAACATACCTAGTATATCTCGCCATTTGAACCAAGCCCAGACACTTTCCAATATACCGAAATGACCCCCTGAGACCTTGAAAATCCCGATACAGCCCCAGAAAAATCCCAAAACCAAAATACACCCCCAACACAATCCAAATGTTACTTTTCATCCCAGCAGTCTCTTAAAACCCATCAACAGACCGATTTTACCAATTCCATATATTTTCGGCCCGATTATTTTGATCTTGAACCTGATAAAGACCCTATGGGTCCCTCTATGACCTACGCATCCCAAAGTACATTGTCTGAATCACTGAACGATATGTGACTTGTTGATTGTGGGGCCATGGACACCATGACTAATGTCGCCAGTGATATAATTATCCCGACACCACCTACTAAGCAATTCATCTATACTGCTAATGGGAGCGTATCACAAGCCACTGGGGGTGGGACTATTGAAATCTCACCCAACATGACGCTACGAAATTGCCTATATGTCCCATTACTATCCTACAAGCTTTTGTTAGTGAGTCATGTCATAGAGGAATTTATTGTCGTGTGCTCATATATCATCGTTTTTGTTTACTGTAGGATCTTTAGACTCGGACGATCATTGGACGTGACAACTGAACAGGATGGAATGTACTATGTGGATGAGATGACTCAGAGTGGCCAAACATTTGTTACACTTGATATTGATCGCAAACGGTGGCTGTGGCATTGCGTCTTAGTCATCCATCTTCTGGTTATCTTAAGATTTTGCTTCCCGCATTTATTTCCATAGAATAGTAGGCTTGATTGTGAGACATGTTGTTTGGCAAAGACACAACACAGTTCTTATTTATTGAATAATACTCGCACAGATTCTTTTTTTTTTGGTTCACTCATATTTATGGGGACCTGCCCTAGTCTCGTCCATGACTGACCATTGAGATTTTTTATTTATTGATTGATGATTGTATTAGAATGACCTGGGTTTATTTCCTTAATAACAAATCAGAGGTTTTTCAGAAATTTGTGGATTTCTATACCATTATTCAAACTCAATTCAAGCAGGGTATCCGTATTATTCGATCTGATAATGGCGGAGAATTTGTCAATCACTCCATGCAGCAGTTCTTTTCAACACACGGACTTATACATGAAACTACATGTCTGTATACCCCTGAACAAAATGGAAGTGCGGAGCATAAGAATCATTTGCTCCTTGAGATTACCCAGTCCATTATGATTGAGTCTCGCACTCCACACTCTCTTTGGTCTGAGGTTGTTGCTACCGCGGTATATCTCACTAATCGATTACTTACAAAAACCTTGGAGCTGCAAATCCCGCTTCAAACCTTGGCCACATACACAGAGGTTCCCTCTGCTCTAGTTCTCCCACCTAAGGTTTTTGGATGCTCAGTGTATGTTCATATTCCGCAATCTGCATGCACTAAGTTCGATCCATGTGCCCTCAAGTGTATCTTTATCGGTTATGATATCTGTCAACGGGGTTATCGTTGTTATCATCCTCCCAGAAGATGTATACAACTATGAATTGTCATTTTGTGTAGACTGAGTATTACTTCCATTGCCCTTTCAATGGTAAAGGGAAGCATGTAGCCGACCCTGACCCAGAGTCGTTAGATGCACAAAGTTGGTTACTGCATAACTCAAGTCCTATATCCTTAGTCGAAGATCAATGTGAAGATATATTGTCCCCTGCTTTGCCATCTCCAATGTCCCCGTCTATTGATCCTAAGGTAAACAATCTTACTGAACCTATACTTGAGGATACTTCTGTTATGTCAACTAACCTCGCAGATGTCTCGCAAAGTGATGAAATGCATTATATGCTGCCCCCATGACAATCATGGGATTCTTGCACGGCTATATGAACCTGAGCATATACCAAGTCAACAAGTACCCCATGGCTGATTTGGCCAGGGGGAGTCTGTGTCAATCTGCCAGAGGTTAAGTGACAGTTGTATATTTGGACATTATTCCAAAAAATGTACAGGAAGCACATGGACGCATTGAGTGACAAAAAGCAATGGAGACCAAGATGATAGCCATGGAGAAGAATGCCTGGATCAAAAGTACAATATCTCACTAAAAGCAACCAGTTGGGTGTCGTTGTTGTTTACTATAAAATGAAAGTCAGATGATACTATTGAGAGATATAAAGCTTGTCGGGTTGCTAAACGTTATACTCAAACTTATGATATTGACTACTCAGAAACTTTTTCTCCTGTAGCCAAAATTGACACCACCATCCATGTCTTTCTTTCTATTGCTGCGAGTTATGACTGGCCTTTGCACCAGTTCGACATGAAAAATGTTGTTCTCCATGGTGATCTAGGTAAAGAGGTGTATATGGAATCACCTTCTGGTTTCTCTAAGAATTTTCAGAAAGATGAGGTGTCTATTAAAAAAAGGCTTTTTATGGCCTTACAGTCTCCTCAAACTTGGTTCGGACGATTCACACTAGCCATGAAAAAGTGTGGATACAAGCAGAACAATCCTTATCATACACTATTCCTAAACAAGTGAGGGACACTGATTACATGTCTTATAATTTATGTTGATGACATGGTTATAACATGAGATGATGCTGAGAAAATTCAGAACCTTCGTCAGCATCTTTTCCAAGAGTTTGAAATGAATGATCTTGGAAGATTCAAATATTTTCTAGGAATTGAAGTTCTGAGATCGACAAGAGGAATATTCATTTATCAAAGAAAGTATATACTTGACTTATTGGCTGAAACAAGGTTATTAATTGCAAGCCCGCAAATACTCCAACGATGACAAATCATAAACTGTCTCGAAGATAATGTTGTTCATGCCAATAAGGAACGATACCAACGACTTGTGGGCAAACTAATCTATCTATCCCACACTCGATCAGACATTGTATATTCAGTCGGAGTAATCAGTTAGTTCATGCAAAGACTACAAGAAGAATATATGGAAGCAGCACAAAGAGTAGTAAGGTACTTGAAAAACATTGTCGGAAAGGGGATTCTTTTCTGAAAACATGAACATCTAGACATATGTGCATACACTTATATAGACTGGGCGGGAAGTCAAATTGACAAAAGATATACCTTAAGCTATTTTACACTTGTTGGAGGTAATCTCGTAACATGGAGAAGCAAGAAGCAGAAGGTCATAGCACTATCTTGTGCTAAGGCTGAGTTCAGAGGGATTGCTCATGAGTTGACTGAAATACTGTGGCTGAAGAAACTGTTCATTGAGATTGGTTTTCTAATACCTGGTGCCATTTCATTGATGTGTGACAATAAAGCTACAATTAGCATTTCAGAAAACTCAGTCCAACATGATCGAACCAAACACATTGAGATAAATCGACATTTCATCAGAGAAAAACTTGAAGAATGAACGTTGTGTTTGTCGTTCGATCGATGGAAAAGCCAGTTTGCAGATATCTTGACAAAAGGCCATTACTGAAAAGATTTAACATTGAGCAAATTAGGTATCGAAAATCTAACCACCCAACTTCATAGGAGTGTTCAATGGCGGAGGGAGAGGGGCTAGGCCGGGCTCTAGCCTGGCCATTC
>JAOWBN010209784.1:0-14035 GCA_028565015.1 Pinguicula moranensis | reverse complement strand
AAAAGATCTCTGAAATTTTTGTTATGTATGCTTAACACACACTTATGTTTACGCTTTCGCACGAATTATGCATCATGGCACGTAGTATAGCTTTCGGAGATCTTACAGGGCCGGGCTAGCCCGCCCTGCCTGTTACTGGTAAACTTGCTAGAAAATCCAACCCTAAATGCCCGTATTGAAAAGGCCCAACCCGTTTACAAAATGGGCCGAGCTCGTCCGCCCATTTGCAAAAATAGGTCGGACCCGCCCACCCATTTAAGAATAATAGCCCGCATGGCCTGCCCATTTTTTTTTATTTTTTATTAATTTTTTAAATATTTTTTATGTTTTTAATTTTTTTTATTTTTAAATAATGAAAATGAGCGGGCCGGAAAAACCCGCGGGCTCAAACATTGAGCATGCAACCTACTTGTTTGGAAAATGGATGGGCCTGGCCCGCCCATTTATACGGGCAGGCCAGGGAGGGCCTATTTTGCCAGCCCAGTTTGCCGACCTCTATTTGTTGTCCTTATAGATAAATCACTCAATACCCCCTTTGCCAGTGCCAAATCTTGCTATGTAGCACAAAACACCCCCAAGGAAAGCTGGAAAATGACATGAGCAACAATGATGTGGTCCATATGGTCCCTAAGAAATTAGGTACACTTCAACAACGTAGATATAAACATTGAAGATGTATTTCAAAGGTTACAGGTCCATTGCTGAAAGTGGCACAAATTCAAAAGAAACCACAATAGATTTGATTACTCTCTATCAGATTGAATCTTCAAACCATTTGAAATGTTTCGCAGTCAGTAACTAGCTATTGAGAGCATAGTAGGGATGGTAAGAGAGTTGTACCAACACAAAGGGGGAAGTGATGGAAGCTATATGCCATGGCAAGATAGAAGGTATGCCTGAGTATCTAGTTTCGAGGTTGCAATGATGCTATTGCTCAATTACAGCTATACTCATTCGTGATTGTGTTTGCATTGTCCACGTACTGAAATGTTGACGACTATGAAATTTTAGTGGAGTTGTGTACTAATATGTATGTAGACGCTATTAATAAGTTGACAACTATGAAACTTTTTGAGTCGTGTACCAATACTATACTAATAAGTTGACGACTAGGAAACTTTAGTTGAGTTGCATACCAATAAGCGAATCCATGCTATTGATAAGTTGGCAACTATGAAAATTTTTAGTCTTGTATCGGTACGGACATCCAAAAACAAATCATGTACCAGAGCTTTTGTCTTAAGAAGAATTATTCGCAGTTGAGTAGCTATTGAGCACACCATAAAATTCTTATCCTAGCTATTTGGACTCCCCAGTTTGTTGAAGGATAGATTGCAATGGTTGAGCTGTTGCTTTTAGTACTATTCTGGTAAGATCATATCTCAATGTCTCGCTGAGTTTTGTAAATATCCAAGCTCAACTCGTAAGTCGAGAAGTCGTTATGTAAATATTTGTACTCTTTCGTATTAATACAAAATTTGGCTTATCAAAAAAAAAAGTTGAGCTGCATAAATATTCTAATTTCATAGTTTTGATGGAATGACCTCAAGCCATGATTTTAGATCCAGGAGTGAAGGTATGGAGTTTAACTAAAAACAATAATTTGATGGTGACCCACTTACAGAAATTAAAGTCTCATGTGCAGATTTATTTATTTTTGACCTCACTTATGATCCCTGAACCCCTGAACCCAAATATGTTGCCCCCTTTCTCCTAAATTTGCATTTTGGCCTCGACCCTTTCCTGCTCGTCATTCATAATAAGCACATACGACCTTTACACTTCTTACAATTGTTTGTCTGAAAGAAAAAAAAATTGTGCTAATGTCTGTCTGATCTTGAGAAGTGCTAAAATTTCCATGCTTGCTTAAGAAATTCATTTTTATTGACTGTGATAGCTGATCAACGATGGAATCTGTGAGCAACTCCTTGCTAAGGTGAAGAAGGTTGCATCCGAATGCTACAAGATAGAATGTGATGCAATATTCAAGAATTCCAAGCTTATGTTGCTGCTCAATGAGTTGGTGGAGAAGTTATGAGTGTTAATGATAATAAAGAAAACCATAATTCCACGGATTTGTCATCCACAAATCATGGAGAAGATCCGAAGAAGATATGAATTCCAATTAGTCAAAGCTACCAAGCCTACCTTGTATTTACTCTTATACCAAATGTAATATACAAATTGTACCTATAAAAACAGCCCAATATCATACGGTGAAATCATTAAAGATTTCACCACTTCTTGTCATCTTCATTCAACTTGTTGCAAATCTTGCACAAATTCAATCTTTCTTCAACCTGTTGCAATTCTTGCATTTTTCATGGCATCAGAGCATTTGGCTCGCACCTGTTTACAAATCCAATAATATTTGCTTCTATTTGGTGAGTCCTGTTTGCTTCCCTAATTTTTTATGCTTGTTGATTATGTTGGTTCTATCATTACTCTTGGTTGTGATTAGAAGACTCAAGTGTGAGGATTGTGTCTGTTGCTAGGAATACAGTTGCACATTTGTCCAAGTGCCAGCGTTTTTTGTTTTTTGTTTTATCATTCACCTACACAAAACATTCTTGTTCAGTTTCAGAAAAACAATCCATGGTTGCGACCCAATTCACGGCTCCAAGCCTTCTTCCAGTTATAATTACAAAATGTGATGGGATCAACTATCTTGTTTGGTCCTCGTATAATTGTCCTATCCTACAAAGCAACGAATTGATGAGTATTGTTGATGGCTCGGAGAAAGTTCCGGCCAAATTTATGTCGGCAACCGCTACTCCTGTAGAAGATGGAGAGATTCAAAAATAGAATTCAACGTTTCTTGATTGGTATAAATGGGATCAATAATGTCTATGTTGGATCAATTCTACACTTACATATTGCATTCTCCACCAAGTTTTTCACATCAAACGATCAGCAGGAGTGTGGGAATATCTGTTGCACAAATTTTGAGGCAAATCCAAAACAGAGATCTTTGATCTACGCCGGCGTCTCCAGATACTGTCCCAAGGAACGAAATCTTGTTCCAATTATGTTGATTCCGCCAAGAAAACTGATGTTGAACTCCGTGCAACCGGTGTCGATGTCCCGAATGATGACCTCATTTCCTATGTCGCTGGGGGCTTAAACCCACAATTTGATCTATTTGTTGCACAGATCAATCTATTGCGGGATGAGAAGGGAATTGAATTTGAGACATTTGAGAAAGTCTTACAGTCTTGTTCCGGCAAGATCTTGAATGGAACTCCTAAAGCTGTTGCTTTCTTCAGTAGGAATCTCTCTTCTCAAACAAGACAATAGAATTCACGTGGCCCGCATATTAATTCTTCTGGAAATGGGCTGTTAGTTCAACAACCATGCCATAAATCCAATTCTATTTGTCCACGACAATACGTTAGAAATAATGGCCCACAATCTGGACATAGAGCTACTGTGAATAATTGGGTTGATCAGCGGTCGGGCTATGGCAGAGGGCA
Organism: Pinguicula moranensis; assembly: GCA_028565015.1. Classification (NCBI taxonomy): domain Eukaryota; kingdom Viridiplantae; phylum Streptophyta; class Magnoliopsida; order Lamiales; family Lentibulariaceae; genus Pinguicula; species Pinguicula moranensis. Next base: position 10,562 of record JAOWBN010209784.1, on the reverse strand, counting down.
AGAATCCAATGGGCCTTGGTTAACAGGTCGTACTAATTCCTCTCCACGAAACCTATCTAATGATTATGGCCTGTTCGATGATCCTATGAGATAGATGTCAAACATGTGACCGGCCTTTTCATACTGTATTGGATTGCTATCAAAGAACAATTTTTTCATATCAAGGGCGTCATCCCCCTTCTCAACTTGCTGCTATGGCTGCTCAAACCAATTTAGATATTGATGATAGTGGCTGGTTCGTTGATAGCGGAGCCGATCACCATATTACTAATGAATCCACTTCTCTTTTGCAGCAGCAACCTTATTCTGGATCTGATACCGAAGCTGTTGGTAATGGTTCAGGTTTGCAGATTCTGACTATTGGCTCCTTATACGTACATTCATAATTTCGTCCCCTTAAAATGTCTTGTGTTCTCCATTGTCCTAATGTAGCTGCCAATCTACTTTCCACATATTAATTATGTGTCGATAATCACTGTTACTTTATTCTCACTGGTTCTGGTTATTTTATCAAGGAGAATAAGATGGGGCGGGCGTTGTTGAAGGGGCCTAGTAAAGGTGGTATGTACCCAATCAAGCTTGAAGCCATCTCTCAATCAATTAAGCATGCGTTAGTAGCTCATGTTGGTACACAACCTAATTTTTCAGTTTGGCATACACACCTAGGACATGCTTCACCAGTTATTGTTCGTTGCCTTATTAGTCAGTCTGATATTTCTTGCTCTAGTCATAATCTTGAGTTAGTTTGTGAGCCTTGCCAGCTTGGGAAGAGCAAGCAGCTTCCGTTTGAGTTATCGAGTCGTGTCAACACACATCCATTAGAACTTGTTCATTCTTATGTATGGTCTACTTCAGTTTATTCCTTTTTTAATCCCGAAATTTTTGTTTTATTCATAAAGAAAGTAAAGTACATATGTACAAGCCAACTCCAGGCTCTTCCAAAAGATGCAAGCTAGGAGGTACATCCCCACCTCCTTAAAACCTCTCTTTGGCAAACCCCAGGTAAGGAAAATCCAAAGAGAGGAAAGAGTGTGGCGGCATGAGCCCCTTTTACACAATAGTCAATGTAATAACCTAAGTATTTGCAGATCATGTCCAGCTTGAGGTCCTCTGTCAGATTAGTGAGAGGATTTTTTTGTGGTTCTGTAATATGTTGTTGTAAGATCTTGTTGCAGTATGGGAGCAATTGTGATTGGAAGATCTTCATATGTTGAAAAGAGGAAATCTTGGTTTGCAGCGCCCCACTTTGCTAAAGAATCCACAACATTGTTAACTTCTCTGTAGCAATGTTTAATTGTTGTGTCCTAATTTGCTACGGAGCAGTCTTGTTGTTGCTCAGAGAGTTTACAAGTATTTCTGAGTCGATGTCCACCTCAATTTGCAGAAGACCTTCGGTGTGGCAGAGTTGCATACCAAATAATAGAGCATTGGTCTTGGCTTCTATGCTTGTGCAGGATGTATATTTATTAGCAAATGCCATAAGCATGATGCCTTTGTGATTTCGAAGTATAAGTTCTCCACCAGCTATAGAAATTGAAGAGCTGCCATCAGTGTTGAGCTTGATGTTCGGTGCCATAGGAGTAATCTATTTCACTGCCATTTTTCGATGAGATTGTGCAGGGAGGTTGATTTGTAGTGCCCTCAGCCTTTGTTGGAATTGAGGATCCGTGGCCATGTGAATGGATGAATTGCACATGATGTCTTGGAGTAGGCTTGTAGATGAGTAAATAACTGAAGCAAAGGCTGGAGGGACAGACTCAAACCTCATTTTGCATCTGAATTTCCAAACTTCCCAGCAAATAATGATAAGAATAAGTCTTCTTAAGAAGATGATGGTGCTATTCGAGTGGGGTGAAAGCCATGCCTCCAGTCTGGAATTGAGATCTGTGGAGTTTGGCTGTATATTAAGAATGGACCCAAAATACTGCCATGTTAGTGTAGCTAGTTCTCCCACCGAATGTAATTGATTAGAGGTTTCAATATAGGAAACAGGAGCAGCGTGAGGTGATGGGAATACCTCTGAGTCTGAGTTAAGCATCTACGGGAACAATATGATGGAAGATTCTCCACATATGTATGCTTATTTCCAGTGGGATATTTTTATCCCACATCCAGAAAAAGTCCAATATGGGAGAAGACCTTTGCCTAATTATTTCCCAGGCATACTTGACAGTAAATAATCCAGTTTGTGTAGGTGTCCAGATACACGTATCTTTGATCTCTTCTATTAGGATTTCCTTGACTTTTTTGTACTTCAGTTTATTCAACTAAAGGTTTTCGTTATTATGTAATTTTGATTGATGACTCTACTAGGTTAACCTGGTTATATCCTCTTCAGGCAAAGTCAGATGTATTTGAGACTTTTCTTACATTTAAGGCTTTAGTTGAAAATCAATTTTCAACTAAAAGTAAATCATTTCAAACTGATGGTGGTGGGGAATTTTGTTCTAACCAGCTTAAAAGTTTCCTTAACAAAATTGTAATCTTCCTTCGTATATCATGCCCCCACACTCTCCAAAAAATGGCCTACAGAGAGAAAACATCATCAAATAAACTAGTTTTTTGGTTGAAGCATGTGTTCACTACAGTGTTTATCCTAAATCGTCTTCCTACGGGTGTGTTGACTCATCTTAGTCCATTTGAGAATTTTTTTAAAATTAAACCTGATTATTCAAAATTTTGATTGTTTGGGTGTGCATGTTATCCTCTTCTTCGTCCTTATAATACTCATAAACTCATGTTTAGGAGCTCAAAGTGCATATTCATAGGGTATAGTTCACAGCATTCCGGGTATAAGTGTTATGATCTTACTTCTCAGACCACATATCCTTCTTGGCATGTTATTTTTTATTAAAATGTGTTCCCTGCTACATTGGTCCATGCTACTCAAACTGTTCCAACGGTAGCAACTGCCTCTGACTCCCCAGGTACTATTTATCCCTTCCTAAATCCATTTACTTCTACATCTTTTGGTCTTTCTCCTGACATAGGTACCTTAATGGATACAACTATTGTGCATAATGCTCTAGAACTTATCTCATATGTGCATGAGTCATCATCACTGTCTTATTGGCCGACTTCTTCATCAGATCAATCACCTGGAGATACAATCTCCAGCATTAACCTGAGTCCTGATATAACCACTGGCGATACCATCATTGCTCCAGAGACTGACACATCACTATTTTTTTCATCCACAACCATGGTCACATGGTCTCGTACAGGTTCTAGCGTCCCAAAAAATTTCATGATTATCACCTCTACTATGCTACTCGACATCCTCTTCGTGCTCTTGTCAGTGTTCAGATTCCTCGTAAACCTACCACTTACCTGCATACTGCAACTTCCCCAGAATGGCAAACTACTATGAAGGAGGATTTTGATGCAGTAGTAGCCAATAATACATGGTCTCTTTGTCCGCGACCACCTGAACATCATGTCATTTGGTGTCGATGTGTGTATAAAATTCAACAAAAATCTGATGGTTCTACTGATCGGTACAAGGCTCGGTTGGTTGCACGTGACTTTGAACAGGAGTATGGACTAACTTCACTAAGACATTCATCCCTGTGGATAAAATGGCTACTCTTCGGGGTTTTCTTACTATTGTTGTTCACTTTGACTGGCAGATTCGGAAGCTTGATGTGTCTAATGAATTCCTTATTGGTGACCTTGATGAACTTGTTTACATGGAACTAGAGGCGGAGCCAGGATTTCAAGCAAGGGGGCAAATTTTTTATTTGAGTATAGTGCGTATAGGCGAGTTGAATCTGGTACAATCGACTATGCACGTTCAAATGAAAACAAGTTGAATCAACCTATAAAAAAAAAATGCAATATTCATATTACGGTTGTTTTAGATAATATTTTTGATGAAAGAGAATATTATTTCAATAATATTTTTATTAAGATGTTTGTTTAGATAACAATTGTAATGATATCTTCATAATTTTGTACCAATAGTCAACTTCTTTATAACAGAAACAAATTTAGAATTTTGAAATTTGGCTGCAATTCAGCTAAGAATTAAACTACAAGAAATAATTATATTAAAGAACTATAATATATATATATATGTATTAAAAAACATTTGAAATTAATATAGATACAAATTTAATAGAATCAATAATGAATCACAAATTGTATATAGTGTAGTGATTGAACTTGTATTTAATCACAAAACGTTATTTTTTATTCTTCCAAAAGGCAAGGAGTCCAAAAACAAAGGAATGCCAGAAATCAGATTTGAACCTTGGTGGCTTCTGCAAAAAGTTTACAACTTTCACCAACTTGTCTACTCAACCAATGATTTAGATTTGTAACCAAGTATAATTACATCATCTTAAGGGGGGGACCAAATAAAAAAAATACATGTATAATTTTTTTTTAAATCTTGGGGGGACCACGGCCCCTGGTCCCCCTAGCTCCGCCACTATATGGAACAGCCTCCTGGCATCATATCTCGGCAACATCCTGACTATGTTTATTCTATTCACAAAGTTCTCTATGGGCTTAAACAAGTACCTCGTACTTGGTATGTTCGTCTATCACATACCCTTGTTGATTTGGGCTTTCTATGTTCATCCAATGACTCATCTCTTTCCACGTTTCATGCTGATGATGTTCAAGTATTCCTACTCATCTATGTTGATGATATCCTAGTCACTGGATCTTCTGAAGATGACATTGCTACTCTTATTAATAGTCTTCAGGGCACATTTTTGACTATGTGATCTAGGGGAAACTTGGATATTTTCTTGGTCTTGAGTTTGTTCGAGATTCCTGTGATCTTCATATTCGACAGAGTAAATATATATTGGATCTTTTAGATCGAACCAAGATGCTTGGTGCCAAGCCTCTTCCTTCTCCATCTTCTTCCAGTTCTCACTCGAGTAGATATGATTCTCCCCACTTGGCCCATATGATGTTACACTATACAGGCAGCTAGTTGGGGCATTGCATATTGCACACTCTCCCGTCCTGACATCGACTTTCCTGTAAATCAACTATGTCCGGATCTACATAATCCCTTTGTTGCCAATTGGAGTGCTACCAAGCATGTTTTGTGCTATTTAAAAGGAACTTCTGATCTCGGCCTATGGTACACTGTTGGTTCATTACAACTCTAAGCATATTGTGATTCGGATTGGGTCGGCGATCCCATTGATCGTCGGTCCACCACTAGCTTTGGCATATTCTTGGGATCTTGTCTTATCTCCTGATCAGCCAAGAAGCAGTCTGTCGTCTCTAGGTTGAGTATTGAAGCTGAATATCGGCAATGGCCATTACAACGGCCGAATTATATTGGATTCGCATGCTATTTCAAGATCTACAGATTCCACTCGTTGATTGTCCACCCTTTGTTGTGATAACATTGGTGCTTTAGCTCTTGCTTCTAATCCAACGTTTCATGCTAGAACAAAATACATTTAGGTAGACTATCATTTCATTCGTGAGAAAGTACTTAACAAGGATATTATCATTCAACATCTCAGTACTCATGATCAAGTGCTGATATCTTTACCAAAGGCCTTGGTACCTCTAGATTTCAGTTTCTTCGTGTCAAGCTCATGTTGGATTTGCCTCCTATTTGCTTGAGGGAGGTTGTTAATTATAATAAAGAAAAACCATTATTTCAGGGATTTGTCACCCCCAAATCATGCAGAAGATCCAAAGAAGATATGAATTCCAATTAGTCAAACCTACCTTGTATTTACTTTTATAACAAATGTAATATACAAATTGTATCTATAAAAATAGCTCAATGTCATACGGTGAAATCATTGAAGATTTCACCACTTCTAGGCATCTTCATTCAACTTGTTGCAAATCTTGCACAAATTCAATCTTTCTTCGACCTGTTGCAATTCTTGCATTTTTCAATGAGAAGCTTGAAAATGTAGATTTGGAGGATGTGTTCTTGCTTTCAAACCAGAATGATGAGGAGTGGCCGTGGAAAATGCCCGGTTCAAGAATTGTTTATTTTTCATCCATAATATCAATATTTGATCACTCTAAGGGGGAAGGAACCAAGATTTTGGCTCCAATCGCGACAGCACGTGATAATAAATATATTAACTAATGATTCCGGGAAACCATGAAGGAATATCAAGTCGAGCTCAAGAAGCTCATGAAAAACACTAAGAATTGAGAGTAAAGCCAGGGACAATTCTTTCAGTAATTGAAACAAAGAAGACTCCTTGCTGAATATGTGAGATCTTGTTAATTTCCTTTGTATATTCTATCTACATTTATAGTAGTACAAGCCAAAGTGTAACTAAGACAAAGTGTAACTATACAAATGAGTCAAGAATCAACCGAACTAGCCGACTAAATCTCCGTGTTTTCTGATTTGAGCGTGAATTGGTGTGAACTGAGTACTTATTGTAGCCGTGATTCTTGACATTTTTTTAACTTTGATTGCTCAATGGTAGCCGTGATTCTTGATCAATGATAGACGTGATTCTTGACTTTGATTGCTCAATGTTCTTCTATGTTAACATGCCCCCTCAAGCGAATGGGAGAAGAAATGACCAAGAGCTTGGATCGTAGTAACTGGAATCGAGCAGTCCCAAGACCTTTAGTAAATATATCAGCAATCTGATCGTGAGTACTCAGATGATAAATAATAATATCTTTGTTGAGCACCTTTTCTCGAATAAAGTGATAATCTATTTCAATATGCTTGGTTTGGGCATGGAAGACAGGGTTAGATGCTAAAGCGAGTGCTCCAATGTTATCACACCAAAGAACTGGACAATCATGAATGGGTACTTGAAAATCACGGAATAGCATCCGAATCCAATATAACTCAGCAGTAGTTAAGGCCATGGCACGATATTCCGCCTCAGTACTAGATCGAGAAAACAAACTTTGTTTCTTGGCTGACCAGGAGAGAAGACAAGATCCAAGGAATATACTGTACCCAGTAGTAGATCTACGATCAACTGGGTTCCCAGCCCAGTCTGAATCACAAAAGGCTTGTAACTGGAGCGACCAAGGAGTGTACCAGAGTCCAAGATCAGGAGTACCTTTCAGATATCTTAAAACTCGTTTAGCAGCTACCCAATTAGCCTGAGACGGATTGTGCAAATGTTGACATAATTGATTAACAGAGAAGGCAATATCAGGTCGAGATAGAGTACAATATTGCAATGCTCCAACAGTTTTTCTGTACAGGGTAGCCTCTGGGAGTGTAAGGAGTGTTGAATTACACAATGAAGAATTTGACCCGGAAGTACTAGGAGACGGTAGTGGTTTGGCTCCAGTCATCTTTGACCGTTCAAGAATATCAGATATGTATTTGGATTGACGAAGATGCAAGCCTGATTCATCCCGCACAGCTTCTAGTCCGAGAAAATACCCGAGGTCTCCCATATCACGAATTCGAAATGTAGTTTTGAGACTCTCCACAAGATTGGTGATGGCAGAGGAAGAGGATCCAGTGACTAGGATGTCATCGACATACACGAGTATAAATAGATGCACATCATCAGAATGAAATGTAAACAAGGATGAGTCATTTGCAGAGTAGATAAACCCAAGATCAATAAGCATCCCTGAAAGTCGAACATACCAAGCAGGAGCTTGCTTGAGTCCATAGAGGGCTTTCCGAAGAGAGCACACATGCTGAGGAAATTGTGATGAAATGAACCCAGGAGGTTGCTCCATATAAACAATTTCTTCTAAATCACCATTGAGAAAAACATTCGAAACATCAAGCTGTTTGATCTGCCAATGAAAATGAACAGCCAGAGCAAGAAATAATCTTATTGTAGCCATCTTAACAACCGGACTAAAAGTCTCTTAATAGTCAAGTCCATACTCCTGCTCAAATCCTCTGGCTACAAGGCGAACTTTGTACCTATCAATCGAGCCATCAGACTTTTATTTGATTTTATAGATCCACTTACACCGAATTACATGTTGCTCAGGTGGGCGAGGAGATAGGACCCATGTGTTGTTAGCAACTAATGCATCGAACTCCTCCTGCATAGCAAAGACCCACTCTGGAGATGAAGCTGCTTGTACATAAGTAACAGGTTCCCTGTTAACATGAACACTGACAAGGGCTCGAAATGAATGACGAGTAGCTGTATAGAGATGATAGTAAGGAAATTGTTTGGGTCTAAGAGAACCAGTGCGAGAGCGAGTGACAATTGATGAATGGAGTGGTAAATCAGGGAGGTTGTTTGCATGGTCTGTAGTTATTGATATCTCAGGAACAGAAATTGGATTTGATCGTGGATAGAGGACTCGGGTATCTCTTCCTAATTGCAAGGATGAAGATTCACTCGAGAGATCGTCCATAATAGGTTGAGAGGCTGGTGGTGAATCAGGTTGAGGTGAATTAGGTGTTCTGGGGAGAGATGGTAGGTTTAATTGTGTAGTGGGTAGAGTGTTATCTAACAGAGGAGGAACAGATCCTGCAGAGTTAGAGGAACACGTATATGAGGGAATAAAGGGACTAATGAAAGTGGATGAGGTACCTGGGTCTGTGACAGCAACTGGAGGAGCACGAGTATGTGGTGGTTGATCCATCCGAGCCGGAAATGTAGTTTCATCAAACACAACATGATGCAAAACATAAATAGTTCCAGATACAGGATCAAGACATTTATACCCAGTATCCTGAGAACTATAGGGAATAAATATGCATTTTGAACTTTTAAACATGAGCTTGTGAGAGTTATAAGGACGTAGAAGTGGATAACAAGCACACCCAAATGAACGAAATGATAAATAGTCAGGCTTGGAACCATAAAGTTTCTCATAGGGGCTAGAACTTTTGAGAATAGGAGTGGGGACTCGATTTAGGATAAAAATGGCTGTAGAACATGCCTCAACCCAATATTTAGTGGGTAGTTTAGATTGAGCAAGTAGGGTGAGTCCCATTTCAACGATGTGACGGTGTTTTCTCTCTTCTAACCCGTTCTGTTGAGGAGTATGAGGACACGACAGACGATGAAGGATTCCTATTTTATTTAGGAATAATTTGAACTGATTCAAACAATATTCACCTCCTCCATCGGTTTGAAAAAGTTTAATTTCGTACGGAAATTGATTTTCAACCATGGCTTTAAAGGTTACAAAGGTCTCAAACACGTCAGATTTAGCTTTAAGTGGATATAGCCAGGTAAATCGGGTAAAATCATCCACAAAAATGACATAGTAACGACAACCACGAACGGAAGTAATAGAGGTAGACCACACATCTGAATGAACAAGTTCCAAAGGAAAAGTAGTAGTTCGACTAGAAGCAGTAAATGGTAATTGTTTACTCTTGCCAAGTTGACATGACTCACAAACAAAATCAGACTCAAGTTTCCCACTAATAGGTAAATTAGAATGATAAATAACAGAACGAACAGTACTAAGAGATGAATGTCCAGTACGGAAATGCCACATAGAGAGTGTGGGTGTAGTACCAACGGTCCCAGTTAAGGCACGTTTGACTCCTGGATCATAATGACTTAGTCGGATGGGATACATGCCACCATTACTTGCCCCCTTCAGTAGTGTCTGCCCCGCCTGTCCTTCACAAAATATCCAGACTCAGTAAGAATGAAATAGCATTGATTTTCCACGCCAAATTGATAGGCAGAAAGTAAATTGGCAGATGCTTTAGGTCAATGAAGAACACGAGAAAGAGTAAGTGGGCGAGTGGAATTTTTGACAGTGAGAGAGCCAGTGTTCAAAATGGCAAACCTGTACCATTACCTACAGCAACAGATTCAGAACCAATGTAAAGCTGCTGCTGAACAAGGGGAGCTGAATTATTAGCAATGTGTTCGTTTACGCCACTATCAACGAACCAAATACTATCATCAATGTCCAGATTGACTTGGGCAGCCATAGTAGCAAATTGGGCCAGAGGGTGTCATCCCTCATATGCAAAATTCATCATTTGATAGCAGTCAATGGCTGTATGATTGTACTTGTCACAAATTTGACATTTAACAGGATCACCCGGAGTATCAGTAGACTGCAAATTTTCTGGCAAGCTAGGAGCGGGTCTTCTACCTCCATAAAGTTGATGTGGGCCTACAGAGTGTCTTCCTGTATTTTTGCCAAGCCCAAAATTCTGCCCAGAACGAGGCTCATCTGACCGAGGCCCATTCTGTCCAAACTGTCGCTATATATTAAATTGATTTGGCCTACTATTATTTTGTCCAAAAGTCGGCCCATGACGCTGAAATTTATTCAGCCCAGAATGATTTCCGCCATGACTATTATTCGGCCCAGACTGAGTGTAACTTCCAGTCGAGAAGTTTCCATCGCTGGAGAAATTTCCTCCAGAGTCGACTCGCTGCAGCTGTTGTGGATGTCGCCAATCAGAGGCCCCATAGAACACGGCGGGTTCAGCGACAGTGGGTGATAGTTTTGTTGAGTAGGAGATTAAAGCTTTCTCAAACTTCTCCAATGCCATTGGTTTATCTTCTCGCATCAGATTGATATTTGCCATGAAGAGTTCGAATTAGGGATGAAGTCCGGCCCCAATGTAAGAAATCAAGTCATCTTCAGTAATTTCCGTTCCACTCATCCTCAATTCGGCAGTAATG
>JAOWBN010209773.1:0-14036 GCA_028565015.1 Pinguicula moranensis | reverse complement strand
ATACTTGGGTAGTTAGACGGGCTTGTGGTTAAGTGGGCTTAAGACTTAATTAATTAAACATATCAATTTAATTAATCTTAATTAATCCAACAAATTGCATCTCCTCGGTCGAGAACATAATTTTGTTTTCAAATAAAAATTGGGGAAACCCTCAGCTCCCCCACTGATGGGAGCGGGATCAATCATCAGGAGGTTGCGGAGGAGAAAGGGAGTACCTTTCAACAGGTTCCGGTGAAGGAGGAGGCGTTTGAAAGTTGAAACAGGTATCCATTGGGGTCCGGGCGGGGAGAAGGCGACCAAAATCCTGACCCCGTTCTTTGTGGTTCTATCGTAGCTGGATATAGACATGGGCATTTTCGATCGAAAATCGGCCAACCATCAGTTTTCGCACCGGAATTTTTTGGCAGTTTGGCTGACCGGTGATCGGCCAACTGCCGGAAGCCATGACCGGAGGTCACACAGTCCGGTCATGGTTGGTCTTTTTTTTTTATTCTGGCAACCACCGATTTTTAAAAAAAATCAAAAAAATTGCTTCGCCGATTTTTGGCAGTTTAAACTAATCGAAATTGGCATAAAACCGAACCACAAACTGTAGACAACCAGACTTGGACAAAACCGGCTAGAGAAGGTTTGGTTGCGATTGACATTTTTGCCAACTGCCAACCGGAATTTTTCAACGGTTCGGTTGACGGAAACTGAACCGTCATTCTCTACCTGGATATCGTTGGCTTTTGAGTAAATAAGCAATCCTTACAGTATACCACTTCTTTTTCTGGCTGATATCTAATCTTTGTACCATGGATGGTTCTTGTGGCTGCAGCAATTGGAAGAAAGAAGAAACATGCATACACCTTTTCCCACATACCACTCCACATATGTTATTAGGTAGAAAAAAATTTCATCTTTGCTTCAATCATTTATGCTTGAGATTTACCAATGGGACCGCCATAATTAATTTAATCTACATGTACTTTTCAGTTTCTTATATTTTTTTTTATTTTTTTTTCTTTTTTTTTTTATTTTTCTTTTACTTTTCAGTTTCTTATCATTTATTCATATTTATATTGTGTAACAAATTGTTTGAGTAGTAACCGCTCTAACCGATATTATGGTCACTCCAAATATTCTAAGGGGTGAAGGTAAAAATGATATAGCGCATGAAAAAATGTGCAAGAACAACACAAGGAGCAGGTGAAATGATCACAGTACCCCATGTTAGATTCCGTGCCATTGATGCGCACAGGGGTACTATGGTCATTTCATAGCCTCCGTGTGTTTTCCGTGCGAAATCTCCGTGCGCTATATCACTTCTCTCGGGGAATATTGTCTCAAATTTGTTAACAGAATTTATTATATTTCTGAATCCATAAAACTTTTTATAGTGAAAGAATAGTGTGATTACGATTTACGGGAAAAGGATTTATTCGAGGAGACAATGCTCATCAGTCATCTGCCTGATCAATATTGTCAAAATTTGTACAAAAATATTTAGTGAAACAAATTTTGTTTGTTTAATATTGTTATACTTGATAGTTTTTTATTTTATTTTTATACTTGATAGTTCAAATGATGAATCAGCCTCAGTGAATATCTTAGATTCGATATTCATATCGAACAAAACTCTTTTAAAAAAAAGTATAATATGAGCGTTTGTTTATCCATCCAAAAAAAAAATTTTTGTTGTTTCATGTGGTACGAATAAAAATTATTATTGTTCTATATTTTTGTAACTATAGAACTCAGTTTGGTATGGTCAGATTTGGTTGGACTCAATTTGAGGAGCAAAGATTATGGGATTGGGATCAATGCAAGATAGTGGAAAAAAGACTTATAATAAGGGGAGTTGCCCAAGTCATCTCCCCTCTGGCGTGGGTTATTGGCATGTATTTATAGGTGTTTGGAGTCTGAATTTGATCCTTCATGTGGCGACTCCTAATTGGCTGAGTGATGGGGGCATACTGTTTGTGTTTGCTCAGCTTGTGGAAGTTTTCGATTGGCGGGATGCGGCCGTCCACCAAGGAGGTTTCTTACCAGCCTGACGTGGCTGGATCCGATTGGCCGAATGAAGCAGATATTTTACCACAGCTCGCGTGGCGGCGTCTGGTTGGCGGGTAGCATCTCGTGCGTTTATTACATTAGGTATAGGTCCGTGGGAGACTTTTTTACCGTCCACGTGGTCGGCTGGGTTTACCCTACCACAGTTATTCATAAATTTTTGTAAATATCGAACCAAATTGAATCGAACTCGTATTTGAATTTAGTTTTAAATATCGGACTAAACGGGTTCACTCGTGATTATTAATTTTCATGTCTATAATTTTGAATTATTCAAAAAATAACTGAACCGACCAAATTGCAATCGGTATTTTTCCTAATGACACGCGTTGAAGATTTAGCCTACATTATTTGGATTAAAAGTTTGAAACCTCTCAACTGTCCTTTTCACCAGCATCTTTCATTGTGACAACTATTTTCAAACAAATTTATTGATGATTTCAGAGTTAATTCAAAGATCATAAAAATCGATAGTTGACTCTTTCTTTGCAATTAGACCGTGTTGCTGTGGCTAGTGATTTTGCCGCCTACATTGAATTAATATATTCAGAAAGTTTAATAACAAATTGCTTGCGCCAGAGAATCTTGACATGTCGAATCCTAGTTCTAGCGAAAGAAAAGTTTTTTTTAACTTTTAAGGGAAAACAACAGTAGCAGATATCCAAATAAAATAAATGGGGGTATAATTTAAAATTTTCGGCTTAACAAGAATGCAAAACTTCAATTTCTTAAAAAATATTTTCATAATGCATCCTCTATTTTCTTGTTATGCTTCATTCATTTCTCCTTAACAACTGTCATCGTACTTAAAAGTCCAAATTCTCTAACTTCTCTCTACAATATTTATTCTCTAACTTCTCTCTACAACCTTTTAAAAATATTAACGTTACACAAAATTCTTTTTAGGTTGATGGAGACAACAGCTCCGGTCATGGCGATTGCGCTTCCGACTACAGCGGAGGTGGCTCCACACGACCAGTGGCAGCTGACATGACTGCCAAAAACAGTACATGGCTGACAACAAAGTTAGAAAATAACAAGAAGATTCCAACTTATGGGGCGACAATACTTCAAAGGAAGGACATGGAGAACTAGATTGGGTCAGGAACAATAGTGAAGATGGACAAATTAATAGGGGTCTCCTTCTCCAACAAGGAACTGAAAATAATGATTGAGGACCTCTAGTCCTGCTTGGTGACAAAGTTTCTAAGGAAATGGCTGTTGATTGAAGTCATCTGTCAAGCGGCGGTGAGGACCTGAGGGGCTATTGAATCCCCCGCAAGGGGATTTCACGGTACTTGACCACCTCCACGTTTTGATTCAATTTAAAACTAAAGAGGACTTGGCGCATAACTGGACACGGGAGGGGCGAATCTTGTAGGGTCAAGCTTTCAGACTGCTTAGATAGATGCCATATTTCTCAATGGAGAATGAGTCTTTGCTGGCGCCGGTATGGATAAACCTACTTGACTTACTAGTTCATCTATACAGAAGAGATTCCTTACAGGGTATACGGTCCCTTGTTTGGTCGATACCTGGGAGTGGACAATATGATGCTACTAAGAACACAAACTAAATACGCAAGAATTTACGTGGAGGTAGACTTGGCTAGAGAACCTTTGGATAATATTTCCATAAATAGGAGTCTTACGTCACTAGAAGGTGATTTACGAAAAGGGGGGAGTACTATCTAAAGTGATTTTCCCTAGGGGCACAAGGTGGCGATTGCTTAGGTGCTAGGAGCAAAATAAAAGAAAGGGAAAAGCGAGGGGGAAAAGCGAGGGGGAAAAGCCAGGGAGAAGAAAGAGGAGAAGGGAAGGATAGAATGAAAGAAGTATGAATTCACAGAGGCACACGATGAAAGATGTTGAAAGAAGACTTCAATGGATCTTCAATGATCCGTATAATGTAATATTTACAACCTTTATAGACTGTAACTAAACAATATTTACGTACGCTGAATCTTCTCTAACTAAACAATCATATCTTTGAAAGTATTGAGATTATGTGGGGTCAGGAAGATTGGATGCAGATTTATCTCTAGCAATATCGTTAACACTTCCCCTCAAACGAATAGGAGGAGGAATGAGCATGAGTTTGGACCGCAATAGTTGAAATCGAGTAATGCCCAAACCCTTGGTAAAAATATCTACAAGTTGATCCTGAGTACTGAGATGGTGAATGACAATATCTTTATTCAAAACCTTCTCTCGAATAAAATTATAATCAACTTCGATATGTTTCGTGCGAGCATGAAACACAGGATTGGATGCTAAGGCCGAGGCTCCTATATTATCACACCATAATATGGGTCGTTCATCAAGAGAAACCCGAAAATCACGAAAAAGCATACGAAGCCAATATAACTCTACTATAGTGAGAGCCATGGCACAATATTCTGCCTCAGTGCTGGATCGTGACACAACATTTTACTTATTGACAGACCAAGATATGAGACACGAGCCTAACATAATACTATATCCAGTGGTAGATCATCTATCAACAGGGTCACCTGCCCAATCAAAGTCACAGAAGGCCTGAAGATGAAGGGACCCAGGTGTGTACCATAAACCAAAATCAGGTGTGCCCTTTAGATATCGTAGGACACGCTTTGCTACACCCCAGTGATACTTGGATGGATTATGCAAATGTTGGCACAGTTGATTGACGGAGAATGCAATATCAGGTCGAGTCAATGTACAATATTATAAGGCACCAACAGTGTGTCTATAAAGTGTAATATCAGCTGAGTTAAGAGGAGAGGAATCAGTAGATCTAGGTACACCCCCTGAACTGCAAGGTGATGACAGATGTTTGGCAGACTCCATCTTTGATCGATGTAAAAGAACAGAAATGTATTTCGAATCGATGAAGATGAAGACCAGACTCGTCGCGAACTGCCTCAAGGCCTAGGTAATAGCCAAGGTCACCCAAATCACGAAGTTGGAAGGCTGATTGCAGATTATCAAAAAGATGCATGATAGCAGACAAAGACGATCCAGTGACCAAAATGTCATCAACATAAACCAGTACAAAGAGATGCACCTGATCAGCGTGAAATGTGAAGAGTGAGGAGTCATTCATAGAACATTCAAAGCCAAGATCGATGAGGGACCCTGAAAGACAAATATACCAGGCTCGAAGAGCTTGCTTGAGACCGTACAGAGCCTTTCTTAGAGTGCAAACATGAGTAGGAAACTGAGAAGAGACAAACCCTGGAAGTTGCTCTATATATACAACTTCTTCAAGCTCACCATTGAGGAAAGCATTAAAGACATCAAGCTGCCTAACCAGCCAATTAAAGTGGACAACAAGAGCAAGAAATAATCGAAGAGTAGTTATTTTTACCACAGGGCTAAAGGTCTCAGCAAAGTCGAGACCATATTCCTGCTCAAATCCCCTGGCGACAAGCCAAGCCTTATAACGATTGATGGACCCATCTGACTTTTGTTTTATTTTAAATACCCATTTGCACTGAATAACACGTTGATCAGGCGACTGAGGACAAAGATCCCAAGTATGATTATCCAGCAAGGCATTAAACTCCTCCAGCATAGCATTTATCCACTCCGGAGACAATGCAACTTGTTGGTATGTGGTAGACTCCCGAGGAACATGAACACTGACAAGGGCCTAAAAGGGATGACGAGTAACAATATACAAATGATAATCAAGAAATTGTTTAGGACGAAGATAACCTATTTGTGAGCGAGTGACCCGGGTAGGAGGAGGTATATGAGGTACGATGGCATATGTGAGTTCGGGATTATTAAGGTCCGAAAATGGAATGTGAGATACCTCGGGGTGATGAGATTGACCTGAGACATGAGCAACGTGCTCGTGTCGGGCAGTTGAAGCCGAGGCAGTGTCAGATGAAGGCTGAGACCTGCTGTGAGGGTGAAGTGGCACTGACATGGGAAATTCATGGCCTGAAGGAGTGCCAGCAGCCGTTGCCAGTAAATGAGAATGGGGCAGAGACGTTGCTGGATGTTCAGATGGCTGACCCTGACAGATGGATTCATGGGCAGCAATTTGTGAGAAGTGAGTTGTTGATCGGTCAGGTGGCTGTGTAGGAGAGGTAGGCCTATAGTCAATAGTTCTTGAGACATTAGGTGCACAAGATGATGTGGAAAATGAAAAACCAAGACCAGAGAGAGGACTACCTGAGATGGGAAAAACCACTGAAGAGTCACAAGTAGTAGAAGAATGCTCCTTGCACACCGGAAAAATGGTCTCATCGAAAACCACATGACGAGAAAGATAAGTGGTTTTGGAAGTCGGATCAAAACATTTGTACCCATTATGTTGAGAGCTATACCCAATGAATATGCACTTAGAGCTACGAAACATGAGTTCATGTGAATTATATGGGCGAAGGAGGGGGTAACACGCACAACCAAATGATCGAAAGAGAGAGTAATCTGGGGCATAGCCAAATAATTTTTCAAATGGACTTAAATGCTGAATCACAGGAGTAGCAAGTCTATTAATGATGAATATCGCAGTGGAATATGCTTCTACCCAGAACTTAGGTGATAAATGTGATTAAGCTAAACATATAAGTCCCATGTCTATGATATGGCGATGTTTATGTTCCGCAAGACCATTCTGTTGAGGTGTATGTGGACATGATCTGCCATGTAAGATTCCACATTTTTGAAGAAAGCATTTAAACTGAGTAGAGCAAAATTCACCACCCCCATCTGTTTGGAAAGCTTTGATCTTAAGATCGAATTTTCAACCAAGGCACGAAAGGTAATAAAGGTTTGAAAGACATTAGATTTTTCTTTAAGTGGATAAATCCACGTGAAACGAGTAAAGTTATCCACAAATATCACATAATAACGGAAGCCATTAATAGAAGTAATAGAAGTGGACCATACATCAGAATGAATAATTTCCAATGGTTTCAAAGTAGTACTAAATGAGGACTCAAAAGGTAACCTCTTATTTTTCCCAAGTTGACATGATTCAAAAACTATTTCAGAGTTGGGAAGAGCAGAACAAGGTAAATGAAACTTATTAATGACATGGCGAACAATAGGTGAAGAGGCATGACCCAAATGAGAATGCCAAGTTGATAATGTAGGTTTAGTACCAGTCAAGCCAACAAGAGCACTTTTGAGAGCAGGTAGGGGGCGACTCAGCTGGATGGGATACATTCCTCAACTACTCAGACCCTTCAACAGTGTTTGTCCCATCTTGTTGTCCTTAACAAAGAAACCAGAATCTGTGAGTATAAAATAATAATGGTTGTCTACACAGAATTTATGGGCAGATAATAAATTTGCAGAGGGATTCGGACAATGAAGAACTCGGGACAAATTTAAGGGACATATGGAATTTTTGACACTCAAAGTACCAGTGTTCATGATCTCTAAACCTGTACCATTCCCAACCCCCACTGAGTCAGATCCAGGTAGGGTTGCTGCTGTGCGAGAGGAGTTGTACCATTGGTGATATGCTCATTGACTCCACTATCAACAAACCAGATATTGTCATCAACATCAAGATTAATCTGAGCCGCCATGGCAGCGAGACCAGCGGGAGGATGGCGGTCCTGATAAGAAAAATTCATACGCTGATAACAATCTAATGCAGTATGATTATATTTGTCACAAATCTGACATTTAATAGCATTAGATGGAGGCTCAGAAGAAAAACCAAAATTGTCCTGATTTGGGCCTGAGTCAGACGTGTGGCCCACTGATTGTAATTGTCTTACTGGAGCATTAGATTGCTAGCCTACAGGGAGAAACTGGCCGTTGGAATTGGTAGTGGGCCCTGCTGGTCATCTACATCCTAACGAGCTCGGATTAGAGCCCATAGAATGGCGACCACAACCTCTCTGAAAGTTGCTGCCATGGATAGAAATCTGGTGCTGGAAATGCCAAGCAGATTGATGATGGCGTGGCCCAAGAGAATTCTAAAAATGAGTCCCAGCAACCATGTTTTGTCTAGAATGCGTCTGTTGCTCCAGCGGTCTGTTCGGAGGTCGAAACGAGTTGCTGAAAAATACAGCAGACTCAGCAACAATCAGCGGTAATTTGGATGAATATGAGATGAGAGCCTTCTCAAATTTATCAAGGGCCATGGGTGTCTCTTCACGAAGAAGGTTGATGTTAGCAATAAACAAATCATATTGGGGATGAAGTCAAGCGGCAATATACGAGATGAAATCGCCATCGGTGATTTCAATGCCACTCATTCCACTCATTCTGAGTTCAACAACGATTCGTTTGGCAGCATCAATATATTCAACACAGGATCGTGCACCTTGAGACAAAGTTTGCAGTTTGCGGCAAAGGTCGAACACAGTTGTTCGATTCTTGCCGGAGTATTTTTCCGCCAGAAAAGACCACACCTCCGCCGAGTGATTGAGGTGAAATACCAGCTGAAGCACTCGACCAGTGACGGTAGAGTTAATCCAACACAAGCAATATTGGTCCTTTTTGAACCATAGAGAATAATCTGGATTTGATGCCTTCTGCACAACATCTCCGATTCCAGAAATCAGAAATTCTGGGGGTGATTTTTCAGTGCCAGTTACGATGCCAAAAAGATCATTACTTCGAAGTAGCCCTGGGCAGTGGAGCGGGCGGAACCGGAATCTCCCAATCCGCATTCCGCCCGTGAAGGTTACGGAACTGATTTTTTAATTCCGCATCCGCCCGCGCTGAACAGTATTCTGCATCCGCCCGCTCCGCGTAATTTCGCGGGCGGATGCAAAATCTGCAAATTCCACCTAATTTCGCGAGCGGGTGGATGCAGAATTTACGGATTCCGCATAATTTCACGGGCAGGGCGGATGCGGAATTCGCGGATTCCGTGTAAGTACATATGCCTATAAAAATAAATAAATAAAAATTATGGGTGGGCGGATGCAGAACCCCGCGGAATTGGCCCGCATATATTTTGTATTTAAATAAAAATAAATATATAAAAATAAATTTATGCGGGCGGATGTGGATTCCGCAAAAGAAAAAATCTTCTTTCCACATTCCGCCCACATAACTTTGCAGAATACGATTTTTCATCCGCATCCGCACCGCATTCCACTCGAACGCGGAATTGGCGAATGCGGGAGCGGACGGGCACGGAAATTGCGCGCCCACTGCCCAGGGCTACTCCGAAGGATCGGAATAATTTGCGATGCCCAGATCAAATAATTCGATCCATCGCATTTTGTGATAACAATCGGTGGTAGGCTTGGTGTGGTGAATTATGTTGAAGCAGACATTTGATATGTAGAGAAATGACGAAATTACAGATGTGGTTGGCCAGAAACTTAATGAGAAACAAGTAGATCATCTGCCCGATATCCACAAAAACGAACAGGATTAACTGAAGATGGCGTTAGCCGTTCGCTCTGATACCATGAAAGAAATATGAATTCACAGAGGCACACGATGAAAGATGTTGAAAGAAGACTTCAATGGATCTTCAATGATCCGTATAATGTAATATTTACAACCTTTATAGACTGTAACTACACAATATTTACGTAGACTGAATCTTCTATAACTACACAATCATATCTTTGAAAGTATTTAGATTATGTGGGGTCAGGAAGATTTGATGCAAATTTATCTCTAACAATATCGTTAACATAGAAAAGTGCAAGGATACGGTGGATTAGGCTTGGACGAGGCAGAACTCCCTGAGCACGGATTCTGACAAGCTAAAGGTAGTCTTGAGGTACCTACTTCCACAGAGCAGAGATGCAGGTGGGGGAGGGGGAGAACTCGAAGATTGAGATAGGGCAAGTTCATGCTATGAGGGGGTTAAAAAATTGGATGCATTTTTTTTTATTATCAATAGCCAGAATACCATCGAATTGGACAAGAAAAATAGTGCGGGAGAAAATGCAGAAGGGGGTCGCGAAAGGCAGTGGAACAGCATCAGCTGGCATTAAGAATGGTGGACATAAGGAGGAGACCGGATTTGAGAAGGAGGATCTAATACAAAGAAAAAAAAGTCACCGCAATTCTAGAGTGGCAGAAAACAGACTAGCAGGAGAAAGCTAGGAGCAAAACTCTAGAGCAACTACCCATAAAATTATGGAATAATGAAAGTTAAATTGAAGGAAATAAGGACGACGAGGTGCATAATCAGGCTAACCTGATGAAGCGAAAAGAATAGGGCGATCAAAGGTGGAGAAAATGGTCTGAGGAGAAAGAAAGAAGAGCTCTGTCGACAACGGAGAAAAGGCCGGAGGTGGCATTGTCGCATTATGATAAGAAAGACATGAAAGCCGGCTCGGCGACTACATGAGCGGGCCACAAGGTAGAGGTCTTGGATATGAAAACCATGGATTTAATTTCAGATTATATGAGTTGTTCCGCTGTAGGCTGGTTGCAGGGATTGTGGTATGCCAAGAACTAGAAAAATCGAAGGGCATCAGCTGGAATTGGGTTGATAGGGCAGGATAATGCTGGGCCAAGAGGAGGCAACCAAGGAAGAATCCTGCCGTATATGAAAGGAAATGTTTTAGTTTTCTTGGTCGATAAAATAATTTATATTAAAAAGAAAGCCCGAATTTAGAGAATATTTACAAAAATCACAGCCCGACTGAAGTGGGATATTCTTTTGAATATTTATAAAAAAATTATACAAAAGCTTGGGTTTCACAACAAATCACCTATAAGCAATCCAGATTCTTACCAAATGTCTTCATCCATATCCAAAGCTAATTCTTCAAATCATCAAAGGCTATCAGATTTGGAGTCTCTCATATAAATATAAAGTTTTTTTTCCAACATCCAAATTATCCACACTGAAAGAATTTAGTAGATCCAGTCTGCGGGCTTGCGTCCATGTGGACCCACATGGGTTAACTTATAAACTAAATGTGGTTTACTCAAGTAAAAGACCTAGTAACAAGGTATTTATTGTATCGTCATATTTTATTATATGTTGGTTTTATGTTTGTATGTGCAATTCATGTGAGATATTTCTTCTAACACTCCCCCTTAAGTCAAGTTAGGCAAACTTGATTGAGATTTCCTTTCATAATATGAGCTTGTACCCCAAAACTAAATTACCTATGATAATCTAGAGAAAGTATAGGGAATCTTTTGGGATGGAAGGTGCTTTATTGGGGTCCGATAAAGTGTATCCTAGGTGTTTACCACGGGGCTGGCGCTTTAAAGGCGCACTATTCTCTTACAAATTTACCCTCAGCCCATTAGCATTATCTTTGAGGGCTAATTTATTAGGCATTGCCCTAAGGAATAGTTAGAAGGGGGTCCTCTCATGTCCTACCCCTAATTTCTATTACAATCGAGTGTCACTCTCTCAACAAAATCAGTTAGACCATCATTGACCTTACCCCAAATCTGAGTGAAAACATAAAAATGATGTAAACTTGCAATAATAAGCATATAATAGTGAATAGATGTTCATAGACAAACTCACTAAAATACCATAGGAATGAATTGTTCATGGGCAAACTAACCCAAAATAGGCAAACTAATCAAATGTAAGACAAGAAATCACCTCATCCCACCCCACCCGAAAAAATTCAATAGTTGACTGCTTAAAGAGTTAGTGGCCGAGGTGGGTGGCCCATTAGTGGAGGCAGTAGCTTCCTTCTTTAAACTCTTCTTTGGCCATGAAGGAAGCGGGCACCATTTAGTAAGGTGGTGGCCTCGATCAAATATTTTTCTGTTAGGATCGAACAACACACACAATCAAAGACAAATGCGAAAAATGAAACGAAAACACATATTTACGTGGTTCACCCAAATTGGCTACTTCCACGGCAGCTAGGGTTCTTTATTTCACTATTTTTCGAATACAGAATACAATGAAAGACAAAAGTATTTATAGGCAGGAATTCTGATACAGTTAGAATTCCTCCATGGACTAATCAAATGACGTAATTGCCCCTCTAACTAGTGGACACGTTCTCCACTAACTAATTTGGGCTCCAACATCAACAGATGCTACCTTCACTTCAATAGAACCATCATGAAAGAAGAAATCAATAATATATTTTTTTTTCTTTGTTTTTATCATCATCCAGGAGAGAAAAACCCATTTCACTTCAGTATCATGATAACAAAACAACAACTCCATAAAATTAACACCCACTAACGTTTTAACCTTAATATTTTTAAGGTAACGTTCATATTTACTATGGTACTGTTTTGTGCAGATTATTTGTAAAGCTGAAACTAAGGCAATATCATAAGATCGAGCCAAAATGTTGATCTTCTCAAGGCATCATATCCATGATGAACTCAAAATGGAATACCTGATGGTCAAAGATCCGTTAGAACTGTGGACAAATCTACAAAAATACTATGGATACCCAAAATCTGGGCTAGTGCCTAAGACACGATATGATTGGACTCACTTGCGCCTCCAGGAATTCCAGTCCATTAGTGAGTATAACTCAGCGTTATTTAAAATAACGTATGTTCTAAAGTTACGTGGTGAAAATATCACAGACTCTAAGATGCTGAAAAAAAAAACGTACATTTCATGCATCCAACATAGTTTTGCAACAACAGTACCGAAAGGAAAAATTTACTGAGTATTCAGAACTCATTTCTTGTCTGCTGGTGGCCGACCAAAACAATACATTGCTCATAAAGAACCACCAAGATAGACCCACCGGGTCTAAGCCATTTCCATACGTAAATGCTTTAAATATCTAATGGCAAAATCGTCGAGGACAAGATCAAAGAGGCAGAGGCAAGTATTCCCGTGGACATTACTCAAACAGAGGGAGATGCAAACAGAATATTGATAAAGTTCCCACAAGGGAAACAAGTGGCCCACAACATACCTAGAAATACGAGGCCAAGTATTACCGTTGCGGTAAGAAAGGATATTGGTCCAGAATATGTCGGTCCAGTAAAAGAGTTACTGAATATCAAACATCCATGAAAGAATCAAAACTGGCCCCAGAGGACCATACTATAGTAAATGAGACAAACTTTGTCCAACCCATGAAAGACCTAGAACCATCTAGTAGCACAAAATTGACCGCATATAATTTTTTTGATGCTGATCAAAATGATCCCCTCTAGGAGTTGTTTATCGCATTTTGAGACTAATTATGAGTATTTTTTTATTTAGATAAAATTTATGATTAAATATTATTCCAGTATTTTTATTTCTATTTAAGATAATTCTATCATTTTGTTAGTCTTATGCGTTCATTGCTCTATTTGAAGCTCAAAACCAAAACTCAAAACCAAAGCTCAACATTAAAGTTCAAAAGCAAAGTTCAAAGTAAAGTTAAGTAAAGCTTAAAATAAAGTAAAGTTTAAAGCAAAGCTCAAATGACATGTTTTTTACGATTGCCATTTTTGATGAGTCTGTCTTCCCACTAGTAGGGGGAGTAAAATATGTGCTAGAAGCATGAAGGGACTTAATATGGCATAACCAAGAATTATCTCATTTTGATCAACGATCAAATGAATGTGAATTAGAAGTTTAAAAGGATAATAATTCATTTGCAAAATAACGGAAATCAATTACCGGATGCATTCACATGCAACTAATTGGTTATAAAATCTCACATACCAGCTATCTATGCTCCTATAAGGATTGATGTCCCAATAGGACAAAATGCCAACAAAATGGCAAATGAATCTACACTACGCATGAAGCGTTGTAGACTAGTTGGTGCCAAGGACAAAGTTCCCTGAAAGAAAAGAGTCCCACTAGAAAATGTGAATCATAATGATCGTCCATCCCAGACATATATGATACCAATGACTCTCATGAAACTCCCTTTCATGAAAAGGAAACTCTAGATGAAAAACCTAATGGAATGATCAGGTACCTGATAACAATCAGATCTTAATTAACTATGTATTATCAGGAGAGGTCTTGGACAGAAAGAAAACTATTATCGACAATATTTTTTAGTATAGTTGCTTTAAATGGCACCAAATGTGAAGATGAAATAGAACCACACTCCGTCGAAGAATGTCGACGTCAAAATGATTGGCCAAAGTGGAAAG
>JAOWBN010209762.1:0-14036 GCA_028565015.1 Pinguicula moranensis | reverse complement strand
TTACTAAGACATTCGCTGATATAGTCAAGCACATCGACGAGCTTGAGGACGAAAGCCTGCGAGCTTCCGCCCATGCAGCCAAGATTTCTTCTACTAATGGGGGAAACTCTAAGAGTAGCAAGAAGTCTGGCAAGTCAGTGATAAAACTTCAGAAACCTGCCATGAAGAAGAAAAAGAATAACAAACAACCTCCTAGGGCACACGGCCTAATCCTACAACACATCCGACAAAGCGATAGTATCATATTCCATACCTCGCAACGGTCGAAGCCATTGTTAATTCATCACCCCATGCATCATTAATGATCAACCACTTAGCATCTATTGTACTCAATTTATCCGCAGCAACAAGGTACAGTCTACGATGAAGTATAGATAAAAGGCGGTCGTATAACCATGCATCTTCCCAAAACAGAGTATTGTTACCCGAAGAGACTTGTCGTTGTAGCCGGACATTGAACCATGAAGACGCACATACCGAACATACAGCCGCCCACCCTTTCGATGCTCCCCTTGGGGTTGGCATGCCTTTTCAGTCCCGAATCACCTGGAGGAGAGAAGTATTTAATCCAGATAATATCTTTCCATTGGCCCTTCTCGTCAATACGAAGGTGCCATGCCCACTTTGCAAGTAGAGCGACATTAAAAGACATCTAAATTCATCATACCAAGTCCACCATTTTCTTTTCGTTGGCATATCACATCCCAACTTACATATGAGATGCAAGTTACATATGAGATGCATTCAATAAATGTGTAGAAGCCAAAAGCTTAGAATCAAAGGATTTTCTGTAGTTGTATGTCTTCACAAGGTGAAATTCCACCTATATCATGTTGGTTTATGTGGAGAAGCATTAGGCCGTATTTGAAGAGCTATTAGAGATGGATGATAGGAACTTAGTGGGGGTATTTGATGGAGGTTTGAGACGGAACAAGGATAGCAGTGGGGATGCCTACAAATTATGTCTAGGATCATATCAAGAAATTCATCAATTTCTTTAAATTATTTTATAAAGCAAGCTCAACTTTCTTCGCCTCTATGACCTGCATTCCACACTTCTTTTTCAAGGACTTGGCCAATATAAAGAGGTAGTTAAATAATTTTATGATGAGCGATGATGATAGCTTCGGAGTGATGGCCAGGAGAATGCAGGTCAAGTTTGATAAATATTGGAGAGAACTTACTGCTGAGAACCTGAAGTTTAGACTAAAAAGGTACCATTCTTACCTTATCTATTGTTCTTATGAATTTTTCGTATGCATAAGTATTTATTGCTATTTGTCACTACTGTTCTTGAACCAAAGTGTAAGCCCGGTTGGTTCGACTATTGGTTTAGCCGAAATATGAGCAATAATGCCAATAGGGACGTTCTCGCGTTTTTGTTAGGAAAATGGTAGAATTTTTTTTTGATGAGTGCAGTTCAACATATGGTACATCTTCTATCGGACAAGGAGGCACATGAAGTAGCTTGGCAAACCAGGTGTCAGATGACTTCTACGCTTTCATGGCCCAAAAATGCAGTTGGACCAACACACTGAGTTGGATAGGTATCTCATGTAAAGAAATGGGCCTTCAACATTTGAATACAACATTTTCGATTTGTGAAAAGTGAATGAATCCAAGTATCCATACTTGCTAGAATGGAACTCTACGTTCTTGTCATTCCCATCACAACCGTACCTTTAGAATCGATTTTCAACATGAGAGGTCGGGTTCTAAATATCTTTAGAAGTTTCTTGGCACCAAAGATGAATGGGGGGTTGATTCGTACTCAAAATTGGCAAAAAAAACACTGAGATATTCTACCACTACGATGGAACAAAGGACCCGGACACATATCTACTTGACATAGGTGATAACTATTGTTTGACTTCTTTAAATACATATGTATTATGTAGAGATGAAAGCAAATCCCGGGAACATAATTTCAAGGGAAGACAACCTACATACCCGTGATCAAGATCATGTCAATTGCTATTAAATTTAAACTATCAATATCTTAAATTCAGAAATTAGAACTACGATTTGATTTGAACATATTTTATGGGTTCATTGCATTAAACCAAACTGTTATGGTTGAATTTGTCAATACATTGAAGCCTATGTGTAGAAATTATCGTATAATTCTTACAATTTCAATCTATTTCATATTAGAAGAGGTTTTCTGATTAATTATAACTAAAATAATAAATAAAACATTCCCAATTTTTTAAACAAAATAATGCAGTATGCTTACTTATTTGTAATTTGAAATATCATTTTTTAAAGAAAAACTTGTACAAACATATTTACGGTTCAGGTTAAAACAATCTAAACTCTAAGACCTAAACCCTAAGAAAACATAAAATTAAAAAAAAATTAAAAAAAAATCATTAGTGATGACACCCTGTCAAGATCCAGCTGACCCTACTAAACTAAATCCAGACCATATCTCTTGGAAAACCACTGGCAGTCGTTTGTATTCCCTATTGATTTTCTCCTTATGATGGACACGGTGTTGTTGTTGGGAAGACAACTGCTCATGATGTTTGGGCAGCCCTAGAATATGCTTATTGTCAGTCTGGCTTATCTTAAGAACTAAGTTTGCGAGATGAATTACAGCAGTTTAGGCATGGAGACCTCAGCTTTAAAGCTACGTAAGACAATTCCTTACCCTCTATGATCGATTGGCTACACTCGTACAGCCAGTGTTGCCCCTAGATCAGAGTCATTGGATCCTAAGGGGGCTCAGTCTATACTTTCATGCTTTCGCCAGTTCTCAGCTATCCATGGATCAGTTACCTATTGTTCAGGATATCATAGCATGGGCAGAGAGCTTCCACGCTCTCTACAGTTGTACCATGCCAGGAGCCATGACACTCTCACTGGCTTTTTCTGCTTCTCTCGAATAGTCCAATCAGATGCCAGCAATAGTCTCAGTCATGGCACAACACTGTGCATCACAGATTCCTCCACCAACTACAGCCTTGCCTCCGGTCTCTTCATCAAGCAGTCTGTATGTATATGCTCCATCACTGCCACGAGCTCCGGCCTCAAGTATATTTCTCTACCTGCCAACACCAATGTTTCCTCACATGCCGTAGTACACTCCCCCATTCACTCTACCCATTTTTTCTCCTCCAGCACAAAATTACTGGCGCTTAGTGGTTGAGGAAGTGGCCAAGGATTTCACGAACCTCAATGTCAGATTTGTAGAGATAATGGACATTTCGCCAACACCTGTCGCTCGTGTTACTCTTCCCCCACCATTCCCGATGGCACTCATCAAGTGCACTATGTCCCTGTGTCATCGCCGTCTCCAATCGGCTTCAATTTTGGCCTTGGATTTGGATTTTTGCCTAATTTTGCATATGGGTAAAATTCTATTAATTTCCAAAATTTGCACTTCGGCCTTCTAATCAATCAAAGAGCCCATAATGTTCTGCTTGGGTCATGGAATTCATCTGCAAATTTGAGCCCATTGTCCCATGGCAGCCCCTATTTCGCAAAACCAACAGCTGTGGAAGGCCACATTGGGCCACCGACCTCTCAAGCCCAACAAGCAGGCTTTTACCCAACATTTTACTATCATGATCAGCCACAATTACAGGCCAGCAACAATGATTATCAAAGTATTGGATTGTCTTTTGGGCTTCAAACTGGGCCTCCCGGAATACCATTTTCACCATGTTTCATCAGGCCCAACAATTTTGGCCCACCTCTTGTCGGTAGTTTTCCCTTAATTTCTCTTGTCTTACTTGGGCCGCCATCATCAAAAGCTCCCAAACCGCATGGATCATCAGTATCCGATTGGTACATGGATACTGGAGCCTTTGCTCACATGACTTCATCTCAACATGCTTTTGATCATGCCACACCCTATACAGGTCAGGCCTATGTCATAGTCGGTAATGGTGTTCCTCTATCCATTACTCATATTGGTACTATCTAGGCTGCTTCCTCCATACCCTTACTAGATGTCCTTGTTGTACCTTCGACCACAAACAATCTTTTATACATCAGCAAATTACATTTCTTTCATGCCATGACATTTATTGATCATTGCTTTATTAATCAGAGTTGCCACACGGGACAGGTGATGGCAACCGGTCGACGTGATGGAGGCATGGATGTACTTGAACGCAACATTCCCGCATTTACTTCTTCCCTTACGGTATGTCACCTTTGTAGCTATTTTGACTTATGGCATGCTAGACTTGTTCATGCATCATCTACCACTATATCACTATTGGGCCTTCAAGGCCGTATTTTGCTTAGTTCCTCACACCCATCCCCCCATTTTTGTGTTTCATGCAAAATGGCAAAAAGCCATACACTACCATTTGTGCTTAAAGACAAAAGAGCCTCCAAACCGCTCGCTTTAATTCATTGTGATCTTTGGGAGCCTTCATCTACATTATCTTTGATGGTTACCATTATTATGTCATTTTTATTGATGATTATTCACGATTCACATAGTTTTACCCACTCAAACACAAATTCGACTTTTACAATACCTTTATGCATTTTCATGCCTTTTGTTGAAAAATAATACTCCATGGTCATTCAAAAATTTCAAAGTGATGAAGGTACTGATTTCACTAATAATCGCTTTCAGGCTGTCTTAGTAGTCATGGCAATCACTACCTTATCTCATGCCCATACACACATGCACAACATAGTCGCGCTGAGCGCAAACACTGATATATTACAAAAATGGGTCTCACCTCCTATTCCATTCTCATGTTCCTCTTTCCTACAGGGTTGATACGTTCAGTACTATCGCCATACATCATTAACCAATTACCATCACCTCTTCTACCAGGTATCTCTCCTTTTGAGTTACTTTACTAGCCCAAACTCCTTGGATCATCTTTTTGGTTGTCTTGTGTGATGCAACCCAAGTTGCACCCCAACCTACTAATGGCATGGACCAAGAGGATGCGCAAATGGAGCCCCATGGAGAGCCCAAGGGTGGTGATATCGTTGAACGACGTGACCCCATAAGGCTTCAAGAAGGCCCAATTACACGCCTAAGAGCCAAGAAATTCAAAGAGGCTGATCAGATCCGTTCATTTGGAAACTCATCCACATCGTCTTCCAACCAAAGAAAACTTTGTTGAGAAGGGGCATTGCATTTGATCTGCCTGATCAGATCTCTATGTTTTGTGAGGTTGAAGCTGAGACTTCGGACCATTTACTGATCATTTTTCCAATGGCACAAATGGTGTGGATGAAGTGTTATAATTTGTTGGGAGTGTGCACAGCAATGCACACCCATGTTAAACAGCATCTCACGCAGCATTCTTGAATGGCATTTCAGCCGTGGAAGCAGTCTTGGACTACGCCTTGGCAGCTTATTTTCTGGGCAATTTGGAGTGCAAGGAGTGGAAAGGTATTTCGGCAAAAACAGGTTGTGGGGACTGGGGCGCATGGTGGAACTCATTCAAGTAAAATTACGGAAAATAATCCAGGCCAACATTATCATGCAATCTGCCATAGGAGTTGGCGAATGGTGCAGGGGACCAAGCTTATGTTTGGCATGTAATAGATAAAGTAGGAAATGAGGGGACCAAGCATAGGCTTGGATGTATATACAATACAAGGATGTACAGGCATTGGTGCTAACTATACTTGGTTCTAATAAAATTATTTACCTACCCAAAAAAGTAGAATATTATGATCTTTTTTATTCAAGTAATTTCATTTTTTGTCTCTCAACAAATTATGCCACCTAAATGAGTCAACAAGGACAATCCGGAACCCCCGCCATTCACGACCCTAATCAAGGCAAATTTTTAGTTTTGCACCGCTTACAACACATCATTGATTGTGCAAAAAGTCGAAGGAAGTCAAGGAAAAAGAAGACCTACAAGTAGGTGGGAAGAAACAAATTAGATTAGATTTAGCGAAAATAAACCACTCAGAGGACATAACCTATGATAGTATGAGTTGGAGATGCTAGATTACGATTATATATATATAGGGAAGGATCCCCTCACACAATTTTTAACACAAATTACTTAAAAGTCCACTTTTAAGGTATTTAGGGTTGACAATTTAGGGTATAGGGTTTAAAAAACTAAACCCTAAATCCTAAATACCTTAAACCTTAACTCTAAATTCTAAATACTTTAAACCCTAATTCTAAACCCTAAAAATCCTAAAAAAACCTAAAAATGCTAAAATTTATATCTTAAACTCTAAATCCCTATAACATAAATATATAAAAACCAAAACTAAGTCGTCAACCCTAAATACCCTAAAAGTAAACTTTTAAGGAATTTGTGTTAAAAATTGTGTGAGGGGATCCTTCACAATGTATATATATTTATATATAGGGTTTGTGCATGACGTAATTGATCTTGGCCAAGTTGAGGTAATTAGGGTAAAGTAGAGGGTTGTGATTATTATTATTAGTAATATTATTATTTTTTATATTTTATATTTTTATTTTTATTTTTATTTATTTTTTTATATTATTTTTATTTTTTAATTTTTAATTTCTATATTTTCAAAAATTTCAACGTTTTTTTCGAGTTGGTGGTTTTTACGAAAGCATACTCCTTATCTTTTTTGAGATAGGGGTATAACTGCGAACATCTTACCCTCCCCAAATTTTGCTTATGACCGAATTTATTTGATATATATATATAGTTAGATTTTGTTTAATTTGGTTTGGTTGTAATGTAGGATTTTTGTTTTTGTTTCAGTTTAATGTTTATGGTTTAGATATGTGGATTAGATTATATATTCGTTTAAAATGTTTTTGTAATTTGATAGACATAAAAAGAAAAGAAGAAAAAATCTTATTGTTTTAGGGTTTATCAGTTTGTAATTTGATAATTCAATATATTTTTGTAATTTTATAGTTTAATATATTTTCGTAATTTAATATATTTTAGGGTTTAACATATGGTGTTAATTTTTCCCATTCTTTATATATTTTTTAATCTTTCGTACCAATTGACCAGTTATGATCGGATTGATCCGGATGTATTACATATTCTGAGTGAGATGCCTTTTAGCCAACAAAGCCTACATCGTCCTTGTGAAACTGATGTTCTCGGAACACTGGAGGACCATCGTAGCGCTCTAGTTATCAATGAAGGCTGTGTTGTTGGGGGAGCGGGGAGCATGGGGCGCACGGGATATCGCCTCTAGGTGGCTGGGAAGAGCGATATCTCGGGGGCACTAACGGGGTGAGCAGGGCACGCGAGGCGCGGTGGGGCGCTGTTACGGGGTGTTGCAAGGCGCGTGCACGCGAAACAACCTTTTTTGTTGTTTTAGATAGCTCCTTTGGCTCTTTTCCCATTTGTAGACATGGGCGGTTCGGTTGCCGGTTACCCAACCGCCGGTTTTTTCCTTGTTTCCGGTTTTTAAAAATGCAAACCTTAACTTAACCTTGAATATCCAATTTTGTTCGGTTCGGTTTTCTTGGATTGGCGATTCAGTTGCCGAAAACCTCCGGATCGGTTGACCATTTTGATTCAGACCGGTTTCGGATGGTTCCAAAACGATTTAAATACAGTTGAAACCTCCGGCGTAACCGAGTTTTGTTTTTTTGTTTTTTTAAAGAAAAAAATTGTTTTTTTTCATTTTTTAAGAAAAAATTATTTTCTTATATTAATAATATAAATCTAAAAAAATAAAAATAAAAATAAAATATACTTTAAGTTCCATAAACAAATAAACCAATATATAATAAAAATATATTAAAATAAAAATATATATTTCCTCGGAATTCACTCATAAATGAGATTTCTGGCGGACATTTGCCAGATTTTCGCTGGACTCGCCAGAAATCTCACTTTTTTTCAATTTTTTTATATAATCCGGCGGATGTCCCATGGGAGTCGTGCGTGAGCATTTTTAGATTTTTTTTAGAGTTTAAGATTTTTAAAATTTAGGGTGTAGGGTTTAAGTTTTAAGGGTTTTAGAATTTTTCGATTTTTTTGGGTTTTTTAGGGTTTAGGGTTTGGAAAGTTATAAAAGTTATAAAACTTAAAAACTAATAAAATTACATAGCTTGTATTATGTATAATTGAACTCGATGCTTCTTCCGGAATTCTCTTCGTACGTGCGATTTGCATAAATAGTAAAAACCTCACCGATTTCCCTTCTTGGTCTTCACATCTCGCCTGCAAGATCTAGCCGCTCGTTTAGGACCTTC
Organism: Pinguicula moranensis; assembly: GCA_028565015.1. Classification (NCBI taxonomy): domain Eukaryota; kingdom Viridiplantae; phylum Streptophyta; class Magnoliopsida; order Lamiales; family Lentibulariaceae; genus Pinguicula; species Pinguicula moranensis. Next base: position 5,884 of record JAOWBN010209762.1, on the reverse strand, counting down.
TCTCCATGGGGTTGCCTCGCGCACCTGGGGAGGCAACAGAAAGCCTCAAGCCTCAGCCTCTCCTCTCTTCTTCCCTCGCTCTCTCCTCCCTTGTTCACTATCTTCGTCATGAGCTCGTGGCAACTTCCATCACACCAGATGAAAAGGTTGCGTCGTGCAGCTATTAGAGTAGGAAAAGCTTCACTTCAACCTCATATGAGTTATGCCGCGACTTTGCGCTCACATTCTGTTTTCGACCGTTTAGGGCCTCAGCCAAAACAAAGGCACAACCTGAGATCTACACTTGTTGTTCCTTCCCCTGAGCAATCAAAACCAACCTATTTCATCACAAATTTTCCCTTGAATACGGATCCTGCATGTTTGAGGAACATTCTGAATAAACAGGAGCGTGTGCATACTCTGAAGATATCAAGAAAGCTTTCGCGGGAAGGGCTACCTTTCAGTTTTGTTGTCTTTGATGCTCCATTGGATGTTGCAACTACACTCCTGAAGCTAAACAACATATGGATTGGCTCACATAGGATAAAAAGCTAACGTAGCAAGGTTCAAAAAACGTGGTAATGCTGCCAAGATTCCTGCAATCACTCCTCTGGTGGTGTCCAAGCTTTCCGCAATCCCCCCTAAATACGAAGACTAATTTTGCTCAAGATGCATACACGAGTAAGGGTAAAGCGGTTCTGAAAGAGATTGCTCCACCAGGACTACAGCTAAATCATACACAGGAACCGTTGTTGATATTCAAACCTTCCACGCCTTGGATGAAAGAAGGCTTTGTTGGTTCTTTGCATAATGGTCAGGACTGGAGGTGATTACAGTTGGAACTCAAGGCAGTGGATATCTTCATGTCATTGTCAGTCCGCTCCGTGAATCTCGGGTTCTTCTATGGGAAGAAGATCATCAGGATCTACACAACTTGATGGCAAACGACAAGGGCTGGCTATCACACTGGCTAATATACCTGAAGCAATGTACAGATGATACAGGCTGCATTGTCACTACTAGATGGGTCAAAGTGTATGGACTGCCATTAAAGTATTGGACCAGAGACACCTTATATAAGATTGGGGCTGCCCTGGGATCCGTGATAAAATTGATGAATGCATTTTGTCTCACTGCTACTTGGAAGCTGTACAAATCCTCCTGAGGTTAGAGCTGGGAAAGTCCATCCCATCAGAGTTTCAGGTGAACCTTGATGGTTATATAAAGACACTGCATATATGTGAATCTGACAAGGGGATAGCTGAATCAAATATGTGGCAATACATGCATAATAGTTGTTATGACGATTCTAGTTCGAGTGTTAGTCATGTGTCCAACTCATCTGACTTCCTATCCACTGACTCAGACAGTACAGATTTAGTAGCTCCTGTGGTTCAACATAAAGCACCTATTAATGCTAAGGAGGTTCATAGTCTGTTAAATACCCCAACCACCTCCCCAACCATACCTCTTAATGAACTTGATAGTAATTGGGCCCCAACTCAACTAAACTGGTGGCCATTTATCAAGACGAAACAAAATAATAGTACCCTAGAGAACATTTCACCGGCTCAGCTTCCTACTCCACTAGTTAATGTTGCAGATGACCCTCTCGTAAAGGATATCAGCACTCCTATCAGGGAAAATGTTAAGTCCTCGGATCTGCAGATCAAAATACCTGCATCTCTGGACTGAAGCACTCGTAAGGTTGTTGAAGAGCCCTCTGCACTAGAATTAGTACAATCACCAGTTCATTACAGGTACTCCTCTGCATATACTTAATACATCACCTCTGCTTAATCTTCGGCAGGTTGACAGGGTGTTCAACGAGAACATAGAGATGGAGTTCCCTGCATTAAATTCTTCTATAAACAACAAGTTAGGTCCAACAACACCTATGTTAAAGAAGAGATCCCGAAAAGTAACTATGGGAGGTGGTTCCAAGACAAGGAGTCAAACTAGGAAAGAAGTTGGACTGGATGCAGAAAAGGATCAAGCCACTCTTGATGAGTGGATATCAAATGTATCTCAGACACATAAATATGCTGCAAGTCATTGCATGGATCAACCAATCTCTATGGAGTAAGTCTCCTCTGAAGTAGAAGCTATAATGGAGGTTGGAGCTGCTTTGGGCTTAACATATGACCCTAATCATAGTGCAACACAACAACAACTGAAACAGATGAACAGCATACAAAGGAATTCTTAGAAATCTACTACACCAGGCAGTAGCAAGAAAGGAGATGGAAAACAATTTCCATGAAAGTTATAACTTATAACGTAAGAGGCCTCTGCAGCCCCGGGAGAAATAAGAGACTTATGAATTTTATAACATCTGAAAAATCGGATTTCCTAAGTATTCAAGAAACAAAAATTGAACACATTCAAGAAAAGTTGTGCACTTTTATATGGTACTCTTCTTATTTTGATTGGGCGTATCAGAGTTCTATAGGTCTTTCAGGAGGTTTACTATGTATTTGGGACAAAAATAAATTTTATAGACATAAAATCCTGTCTGCTTCAGGAGTATTGGGGGTTTCAGGTATCTGGTTTGCAAATACAACCACCTCTATTATGCTAAACATCTATGGACCAAATGAACTGACATCTAAGAAACAACAGTGGCAGGAAATCAGAGAGCTTATGCAGGGGAAACAGTCTGAACAATGGTGCTTAATGGGGGATTTTAACTCGGTTCTGGATCACAAAGAAAGAAATGGAATCACTCAGAGACAGTGTGATCAAGAAATTGCTTCCTTCAACGAGTTTGTTACAGATCTAGGCCTTAAAGACCTGAAGATGGAAAGGAGATGTTTTACATGGTACTTCAAATATCTAACTGCCATGAGTAGACTGGATAGAATTCTCTGTAATGACTTATGGCTTGGAAATGGAGTGAGCTGGATCCAGTCAGTTCTGAGGAGGGATGACTTGGATCATTGTCCAATCAGTTTATGCTCAAAAGTACAGAATTGGGGGCCAAAACCTCTTAAGGTTCTGGACATATGGTTGTAAGATAAATCCTATGTGCAGATGATTGAAAAAATCTGATATGAGACAGTCATCCATGGTTTTGCTTGCTTTAGAATCAAAAGAAAACTTCAAGCCCTCAAAGATGGCATCAAGAAATGGAACCTCTCTGCACCAAGGAACCTGGAACAACAGAGGAAAAAAATTCTTTCAAAGCTAGCTGATATGGAACTGAAAGTAGAACAGACTGCTATTCTGCCAGGCAGTGTTGCTGCATCCGAAGCAAATATACTCAGAGAGGCTCTCAGTAGCCTTACCCCTAAACTTGACAGTATTATGTACCAAAACTCTAGAGTCACTTGGCTGAAATTATGGGATACAAACTCTTCATATTTCCATCATTGTATCAAAAAGAGCAGAAGAAGAAACTTTATTAATGGTATATGGGACAATGATGTCTGGATTGAGGACCCAGATCTTGTCAAGCTAAGTTTTATGAATCACTTTAAAGAGACATTTAGAGGTCAACTGGGCCAGGCCTAAAATAACTAATATGAGCTTTCAAAACTTAAACTATCTGGAACAGAGAACTCTGCTTATAATTATTACAAGTTATATAGTTTGACAAGCTATATAAGTTTTTATAAGTTTAAGTTATATATATATTTTTAAGTTTTATAAGTTTTAAGTTTATAAATTTTATAATTTTTAAAACCTTAAAAACCCTAAAAAAACATAAAAAAAATTCGAATTGTGATTTTGATCGGATTCTCGCCAGTTTTTCACCGGTTTTCCTCCGAAAATGGTTTGACTAGCCCAAAAAGGAATTTGTTTATAAAAAATGATTCTGGCCGGTTGAAACCTCCGAATTTTTTTTTTTTGCAAAACCCTCGATTTTGAAATCGCCGATTTGAAAAATCTTTGACTTTAGCCAGTCCAAAAATCAAGAGTTAGTTAATTTTTGGTTGAAAATGCTTATGTCTACCCGTTGGTTATACTAAAAGTGTCGAAAGTGCTATTTTGAGGGGTTTGTATTGTCGTAAATGAGTTAGTGCATCCCAATTTGTGGAGCGCACACCCCATCGCCTCGTCGCCCCGCCCCAATTTTTTTATCCAATCACCCCAATGCGCCCCACGCCCCTAACAACACTGAATGAGGATTTCAGTCCATTACTTGATGAGAGATGAAAGGTGGACAATTTGATTACAATCAAACGCGTGTCCAAGTTTTTTAAAGAACATAAGATGCATCAACGAATCCTGAGTCGTCTTCGAGATATGAGTAGTGAGGATCATGTGACTTTGTATTTGCGTGGAGGTGTTGCAATTCAAATGGGTGGTATGTTATTTGGAGACAACTCTGGGAATAACAGTAGCTTATGTACGTTAGTCCATTAGAGGACATCATGAAGATCGTTGAGGCACAGCTACCCTAGCATGGTTATACTGATTGTTGTACAAAGCCTCTACCAGTGATATATCCTTGGTAGGAGGAGCTTTTCTACTGCTGTAGATTTGGGCCTAGGATTGATATCATAGATTGTGCCCTAGTCTTGACTGGAACCATCAACGGGAGTAGGGCTGGGCAACGGAACTTCCGCTTCTGCACCGCATCCGATTCCGCATTTTTGCGGAAATTCATTTTTGATTTTGCATTCCGCTCCGCAGGTATTATGTGGAATGCGGAAGCGAAAGTTCCGCAATATTTTTCAAAAAAAACATTCTGCAAGCAGATTCCCCAGAATAAGCTGAAGAATCAGAGATCTCAGTACTATGATAAGTTCCACGGGACATATACATTTATGATTGTCACATTAATAAATTTCCACTCCCCATCGTCCTGGTTTGCGCTCTACAATCCACAATGACAACATTGTCACCAAGGGTAGCATAGGCCTTCAACTTCCCGCTGCTTGGCAAAAAGAATTTACAACCAAGCAAGCATGCAACTGGCTGCATCATCCATTCAACTGTGCTTCTTTCTGTTAGTCTGATCAAGGACCAAAGGTTGCTATTTGGTCTAGATAAGCAGGCAGGGACAGGCTCCTCGTGCAGAAAACAGCTTAAAGAAATTACATTCTTTTGATGTTGAATATGTGATTAACTTCCATTTTCATTTTCCCAGTAGAGTATTGTTAAGAGATTTTAGTCCTTAATGCTTCTGTCTAAATGAAATGGTTGTCATTGTTAAAGACTCAAACGACTTCAACAAACTTCGCGGTCACTGATACCTCGTTTATATTTATATTTTTTGGTTACTATTTTTTTTAATAATTAATATATCATTGTGGAGCGGAATGTGGAAAGCAAAGATTTCTGTGGCCGGTTCCGCATTCTGCTCCGCAAATTTGCGGAAACCTCAAAAATCTTCTGCATTCCGCTCTACTTCCGCACGAAAGCAAAATTATTGAATGCGGATGCGGAGTGCGAAAACCTTACATCTAGGGGTGGGAAAATGGGAATCGGACCTCGGGAAAACCCGAGGCCCGCTCATCCCGAGGCCCGAGTCCTGATTTTCCACAAAAAATTGGGACAACGGGTCAGGTTCGGGACTGATTTAACTTTTATCGGGGGGATCGGGTTTGCTTCATAAATTTCGGGACAAACCCGATTCCCGAAATTAGTATATATATAATTAAAAAAAAGGTGAAGTAACCTTATACAGTATACACGATATATATATTATATCATAACCACAATTCCACATCCAGATTTGCAGATTTTCTTTCCAGCTTGCGAACCTAAATCCCTAGCTCACTTCGATGTTGTCCCGCCGCCTCACTCCCTCGCTCACTTCGCCGCCGTCGACCCACCGACTCACTCTGCTGGAAGAGATTTGACCTCTTGGCGGCTGGAAGAGATTTGTGGTCTTGGTGAAAGGTAGGAAGAAGACGGATCCTTGTTATGACTTTCTATTCCTCTTGTTTGTTATGAG
>JAOWBN010209752.1:0-14036 GCA_028565015.1 Pinguicula moranensis | reverse complement strand
TGAATATAATATTTTTGATCGAAATAGTGTACATATAATTAATTTTAAATAATTATACCTGTGGACTTTAAAAAAATGATGCATATTTACATGCAATTTTTTTTGTTTTTTCTCAAATTTGTTCTCCTTCCGAAAAAAATAAAAAAATAAAAAAATTATGTTTCTGTCTCTACTCCTATATATTTTTACGAATTATTCAACTTTTATCTTTTATAATTCTTACTGTAATATTTGTATATTTTTTGATAAATTACCCTAGAAAATGGATAAAATTTATTAGTTTTCTATTTTCTTAAAAAAATAGTTTAAAGTTATCCTAATATGAAAATTCATATCTACCCAATCATTTACCGTATACTGATGTATTATTAGCTGACAATAACGCTCCATAAAGCACTTTATTGAGAAAAAAAATTTCTCAATAAAAATTTATCCGATCTAACCCAACCCAATCCATTTTAATGAAGAAAAAAAATTGCCTCCCCTCGGCAAAAATTCTGGCTCCGTCCCTGGGCAACCCCACCCACGTACATACAGTATCCTGGTTATGCAATGGTTGATAGTGCTTAGCATAATTCTTGATGGTTTTTGGTAATACCATAAACCGACGGGAATCGATACCAAAACCCTACTTTTTATCGGATTTTCGGTACTTCTATACGATACCAGTTCCCGAATATGATTATCTAAAATTTTCGGCACGGTATCAATTTGTACTAATACGATATTGGTAAAACCTGATTATCGATTTAGTTTTTTTTTTTTTTAATTTTTTTGTACCACGTTGTTTCGCGAAAACGACGCCCTTTGATATTAATGAAATCGGATGAAAATTAATACCGAAAATGTATTCGGCATCATTCGTTCGACTTCACCGTAGAAAGTCTTTTGGAAACCGGTGCTTGCTCGCGTCGCCTGGGGAAATCGGAGAAGCGTGTTTGGAGCCGGCAAGAGGTAGAGTTGGCCTTGTCTTTGTTCTCTGTCGATTATTACGGTGCGCGTTGCTTGTTGGAGGAGGAGGAGAATTATAGGGATGAGCAGAATTCCATTCGGCATTCGTTCGAGAACTTTGTCAGGTGAGTGCCTATTACTCATATTTTCTCCTCTTTATCTTCAATTTGTGCGTAAGAATGCTTCATGTTTATCTGTTGTGATTATACAGTGTCTTATACTATATATTGCTATATTGTTCCATACTATTATTATTGGTTGGCACAAGTTGACATAAGCATTTTCTCATTGGTTCCCAAAAGTCAAATCATTATGTGCACGAATTTACGGCCATTGTGATAGGTTATATTAAAATAATTTTATTAAATTTTAATACTTTAATTTTTAAAGTTATTGAAATGACACAATGTATATTGGATCGTTACAAAAATAGCTTATTTGTATAATTACATGAGTAAAACTGCGTATATTTGACCCCCGATCCCAACTTAGTTGAGAATATACTGGATAGGTTATGCTTTTGGTGGTTGTGATTATTGTGATGCTCTTTGTTATCAGCAAAATAAATAATATATTCAATTAGATTTATGATTAGCTGATCTTCAGACCCCAACTTAGTTGGGAATATACTGGGTACGTTGTTGTTGTTGTAGAGATCTTTTGTCTCCAATTTAAAACATGGAACATCCACCTCCTCAAGAGTAGTTTCCACTGATAAGTGTGAGGAGCGGATCCATCTTAACACTTCTAATGTTTTGAAGTTATATTAGTTCTTCATACCCTTACTTATCAAAAAAAAAAGTTCTTCATACCCTCCCCAGTGTCCTGCTTCAACTCAACTGTAATAGTTCTTAGTTTGCACACAGTACTAAAAAACTTTACCCAAATGTTGTATGTTTAGCTTGAAATAAACATTTGATGTTTACTCTGTTTGCTTTTTCTTGGATCTCTTCGTCTTTATACTTTTTTCACTCTATTCTTCTAGTGAGTGATATGTCATATGCCTAAGAAGACTTTTTTCTGAATAGGACCAGTGCTCTATATTAAGTAGGTGTATATTAATTAGGATTTTCACAGGGATTGTCCAATTTTGTGATTAATCTTTGTGAATTTATTTCTTCAATTTTAGTGGTTAATCATTGAGGAAGTTACATCTTTAGTAGATAGAAGCAATGTCTACTTGACATTTGACAGTCACTTACAATTGATGAGATGCAAGAAGTGTTAGGATTGAATAACACATGCAAGATCATAGATAAGTGTAAAAACGAAACAAAAATACATATTTACATGGTTTACTCAAATGGCTACTTCAACTGCAGTTAGAGTTCTTTATTCACTATAGTGTTTTTCGAATACAGAGTACAATAGAAATGAGAGTATTTATATGCAGAAATTCTAATAAGGTTAGAATTCTCCCAAGGACTAATCAAAAGACATAATTGTCCCTCTTTTAATGGACACGTTCTCTACTAAGAGACTGTATGATCTAGGTCGGGGAGGGGCGCACTTTGATAGAGCAGATTCTTGATCTCATTAGACTCCATACATCACCACGAAGAATTTGATTGAGCAGGTTCTCCAACCACGAAGAATTTGATCAAGCAGGTTCTCCAGTCACGAAGAAAAGAAAGGTTTATTTCAAGGTGTGAGAACATTTTGATTTGATGCCCCGCCTGAAGGTATGGTGGAAACAAAGGCATAGTGCATACACTGTAAAAAAAAAATGTTCAATGCTCATCTAAGGGTATGGGACTTAAGGGATGTGGGCACACGTGAAGAGATGCCAAAAAGTTACGAAGGGAGTACACATCATCTGCCGTGGGGAAAGAAAAAAGAATTATGAAGTTGGATACGTACAATGAGAAGAAAGTTTGAGGCCGCTAGTGCAGTGCATCATTGAGGATGAGTTACCTTCAGGATTGTGGATAGGTCATGCTTCATTAAGTTGATCAATTTGTTTGAGCCTCGGTTCAATATGGTTTCTAGGTGGACCATTGCGCGGGACTGCATGGGGGTCTACCTTTCTGAGTTGAATTGGTTGAGGACACGGCTGTTGGAGTTGTATCCGATGGTTTGCTTGACCATGGACACGCAGACATCGGTGCAGAACATCACTTATATGTGTGTAATAGCACATTTCATCAACACACATTGATAACTGCAAAGAAGAGTGGTGCGTGAAGAAGTTCACTTACCAGCTGTTGGATGACTTCAACGTTTTCATGAGCCAAAAAGCGCAATTGGACCAACACATTGAGTTGGATCGTCATCTGATGGAGAGAAATGAGCCTTTAAAAGGTTCATATGAGATTTTAGAATGGTAGAGAGTCAATTAATTCAAGTATCACGTACTTCTTAGAATGACACACGAGGTTCTTATCATTCCCATTACAACTGTGCATTTCAAATTGGTTTTCACCACGGAAGGTCGATGTTTTTAGAAGTTCATTGGTACCAAAGACAGCTGAGGAGTTGATTTGTGCTCAGAATTGGCTAAAAGAAAACACATAGATGTTCTACCACTGTGATGAGATAAAGAACCCGGAGACGTATATACTTGACACAAGTGATAATTGTTTTATTTTAAATCTATTTACATCTTACTTAATTATTTGTCTTCTATAAATATATATGTATTATGCAGAGATGAAAAGAAATCTCAAGAACATAATTGAAGGTAGGCCTGACTATTCGGGATTCGGAATTCGGAAATGGGAATTTTCGATCTGATCCGTATTTTATTTTGAAATTCGGGAATTCGGAAATCGGTTCGGAATTCGAAAATTCGGATTTTTCAAACAAAAATTAAATTTTAAAAAAATATTTTTTGAAATTCAAAAATATTTCGGAGAACTAGAAAAAATATTTCGGAAATTCAAAAATATTTCAGAAATTTGAATTTTTCTAAAAAAAGTTTGGAAATTCAAAAATTCGGAAATTCACCCTATATATCCGAGCTGAAATATAAATCGGAACTAAAATCATATTTCGTGGAAAGGATTTGAAGTATGAAGCAAGCTAATAGGTTTTCGAATTACGAAGAGTCGAAGACTAAAATTGAAAGTTGAAACTAAAGAGCGGCCGGTCGGGTTTTAAACCTATATTCTCATATCTCAATTCTTAATCTGAAATTGAATAGCAGTCGGGTTGTCCTGAATTTATATTTATATTTATATTTTTATTTTTATTTTTATTTTTTTAAGTTAAATAATAACGGTATTAACGAAATTAACGGAACACCGCTATCGAAATCGATATCGCTTCCTCTAGTATAGCGGAATGCATTTTGTTCGCCGCTTCCGCTATACCGCCAAGCGGTAGTGGAAGCTATAGCGGTTTTTCGCTAATTCCGCTTTCGCTGGACACCCCTATCCGTTATCGAAATCATGTCAGTTGCAGTTAAACTTAAACTATCAATATCTTAGATTCAGAATCCATTTTATGGTTTGAATTTATTTTTTGTATTCATTGATACTTGATTGTTGTGCATTAAACCAAATTATTATAGCGTTATGGTTGGATTTGTCGATTTACATGGAAGTATAGGCGACTTGGCATGAAAATTATCGTATCATTCTAGCATTTTCAATCATGTTTCATATTTGTACAAGTTTTTTGATTAATTATAACTAAAATACCAATTTTAAACAAAAATGTGTTATTTTTAATGATGTTTAATGATCATTGAGTTAATCAAAAAACCTTCACAAGCATGTTTACGAGTTGGTTAAGAAATCCAAAATTCTAAATTTTAAATCCTAAAAAATAAAAATAAAAATAAATAAAAATATTTTGGTAATCAGTAAAATACTAAAAATTGAAAAATCAAAAAGTTTGATTTTCGGTTCGATTTTAGTATGGGATTGATAATTACCATTATCGATTCCGAAAACCATTTGCTCCGGCCTAATTGTTGATGCTTAATTTTGTTTTACTTGTTTCGATGTGCAATGTGGTTGTAGACTGTAGTAAGGGATGAAGCCGAAAGTTTTTTTTAAGGAGGTGGAACTTTATGTTTTAATTGTTAAGACTGCTTAAAAAAATAATGTAAAAAATTAATTACAAATTAAAATGAAAATAAAAATGAAATTTTGAAGTAGATAATTATCCTAAAAAAAAGTAGATGACACTGCTACTGCTGCTTAGGCCCTTTTTGTTGCTCACTTTTTGCCAAATTATTCAACCACAAATAGTCTGTAATTATTTCTTGCAGTAAAGTCGTGGAGATAATTGTCTGCCTAGGGAGTTGACTAGATAATTAGATTCCACTTGGGAGCAGTGGATCAAACTTTGAACAGCTTTTGTCTAAGATAAAGGATGTGATTTTTTTATTATTATTGATATAAGTTAAATGAAAAGAACAAGAAGTGCATTATATATATTGTTGGCCAATGAGCTCTTCCCTTATTTTATTTTGTATTGAGCCAATATCCATTAGGTCTCATTTTGTCCGGAGTTGAAAGAGTCATCATTAATAATTCTTTTAGTTTGTGCTAATAATGAACTATAGCAAAATGACTCTATTAAATTACAGTACTTCTATTTAGTTAAGTTGTTGGCAATACATCAAATGATGTAATGCATATTGGGTCGCAACGGAAACGATCACTTTGTATAATTATAAGGGTAAGGTCGCGTACATCTAACTTCCCAGACCCCAACTTAGTTGGAAATATACTAGATATGTTGTGGATTGTGGACTCATTAGGGCCCATTTGTTTTGTACAATTTATTTTGATTATTTTTTTTATTCTTTTTTTTTTCAAATTATTTTAAAAAAGTATTTTAAAACTTAACTTCTACTTTTCCCTTTTTTTATAACCAAAACTCTCTTTTTCTAAAGTAGGTAGCAAACTACTTTTTTTTCCTACTTATACTTTTAATAGCAATTTCATAAATAAATTAAAGTTATCTTACTAAATTTAACTACAAATACTATTTAATCAACTTACAAAATTTGATTGCAAATACTATGTCAATTACTTTTTCAATTTTTTTTCATAGTTTTACCAAACACTCAAATAATACAAAATTAAAAGTAGAATAGAAGCAAAAGTAGAAGCAAAAGAAAAAGAAAAAGAAAAGAAAAAAAAGAAGAAAATTACTATGTGTACAAAACAGACCCTAAATACATGTGACCTTATCTTTGCCATTCATTCTCTCATTTCAACTCAACATCAGTAACATTTGTAGGGGTGCCCAAATGGATAATCGGTTCGGATATTGGCCATACCCGGATCCATCTCAAAAATAAACGGGATCAGAATTCTAGTCTCATTTTCGTCCTGAATACCCAAATTCCCATAATTTTTTGGAATTCGATAATGGGACGGGTTTCGGGATTTCGGGGTTCCAGGATCATTTAGCCACCCCTATTCTCCAAAAAATTTCTCATCTTGTCTTTCTTAGATTTCTCTACTTTTCATAGCTACTTCGAAACCTTCCAAAACCTCCATGGATTCTATGAATCTGTTCGTACACTACAAAGCGTAATATCAAAGTTTCAAAATCCTTAGCCAATCTCCTAAACCAAATTCATTTTTTCGATGGGTATATTCAACAAATCAAATCCATATCCACTATGGTCTATCTAAAACACAAGGCAACAAAGAAAAGGGAATGCAAAACATAAAAAAAAAAGAGTGGACAGGTAGAAGACGAAGATGGATCGATCGAGCATGCAACTCGACAGACATGGATAAGGATAATTTATTGTAAAACTATCATTCACAACGAGACACTCTAAAAACATTATCTTGTGAATGCGTACATAGTTGTACTTGACAAATTTGTTGCAGATTTGATTTTTCAGCAGAAACCATATCGTCTGTTCGACGATTCAAAAAGAAATTGATTAATAAAAGAAAGAAAGAAAACAATCTTTCCTACCACTTGTCATTTTCTTCTTCTTTTGACTTCAACTATCATGTAACTCTACTCATTAGAAAAAACCCGAAAATGATATAGCGCACGGAGAGAAAACGCGCATGAATGCACGAAAATTGGCCGAATGACCAAAATACTCTCGTATTAAACATTGACACAGAATTCGACACAGGGTATTTTGATCATTTAACCGATTTCCATGCGTTCGTGCGCGTTTCTCTTCATGCGCTATATCATTTCTCGAAAAAAATACTACCATGTAACTTTATTGAATTTGAACTCCGATTAAGGGGGTAGGGAGCCCCTCCCATGATTGAGGACACGGAGGTGAGAGGCATACAATAAAAACGAGCAAAAAAATTATCTTTTATTCAATTAATTCAAAATTGACGGATAACCAAATCGAATAATAAAAAAAATCTATTGTTCAATTTGATTTTAATTACGATTTTTTATAACCAAAATTATTTAGTTTGATTTTCGATTACAATCAATCAATTTCGCTTATAACCAAAAATCAATTTTTTTAAATTTTTTTTTATAGAATGATGCCATTTTGACTGAAAAATATGTTTGGTTATTCAGTTAAAAATTGAATAACTAAAATTCTCGATTATTCAATTCAGTTCAATTAGAAATATCAAAATCAAACCAAATAACCAAATGATCACCCTTATCATACAATGGTGTGTTAGGAGTATCCTATGTGACCCACAATTGCACAAGCTCAACCATATAAAAAATGAAGTTCTAAGCATAGTGTTGGTTGTGAGGTACATATGCCTATAATATAAAAACAAGTCTCAGTAGGGCTTGTTTAGTTGGACTTAAGGGAGAGTGTTATAATATATCTCATACGGATTGTGGAAAGTAGTATTAACTAATTTATAATAAAATATGGGTTTACAATCAATTACATTGGTACTAAGATTTTTATGTGAGTATCACCAGAAATGATTTAGTGCACTAATTTACCACACTAAAAATACACTAATACTTGCCACATCGGATATAATGGGTCCGAAAGTGTTAAACACATAAAAATGATTGGTCAAACCAGTGGACCCACAGTATTAGTGCATTTTTAGTGTGCTAAAATTAGTGCGCTATATCACTTCTCGAGTAGTACACATTCAATTGTAAGTTGACTTATATGCACACTTACACCAGGGACCGAGCCCATTTACTATTGGGTCGAATCCACTAAATTTAGCACACACTCGCGCATACATCCATGGACTCAAGCTCATTACTGCTTGGCCGAATCCAAACCTGAGCCCATTTACGGCTGATCCGAGTTCACTAAAACCTTGTCATGGTGTATCTACCCTGGTAATGGAGTGCGAAATAACTAAATTTTACAGTATCGATTATTTTAAAAATAAATAAAGGGAATGCGCTGGCATCCCGATATGCCAGTTGAGACAGCTGTCCTCCTCCTCCAATTTTTTAATATTTTACAAAATAATATTTCGCCCCTCACTGGGCATATCATCGGACCCCCTCGTGTTACTCCCCTTGTCGTTTTATTACCACGTAAACTCTCCAAACGAAAACCTAAACCTGTGTGACAAATGTTCGAGTTTGAAGGTAGGGTTTGTGGCGGTCCACCGGCGATGGCAACTCACATGGTGGTGTAATAACTGGCACCCGTTTCATTCAGACAAAAGGTGGGTCAAAACAATGTCCTTCTCGCATGAAACTCAGAAGATTATCCCACAAAAAATACAAAACACTGTGCTTGAAAAAGCAGACCTCACAGAGGCAGTCACTTTCGGACAAAAACACCTTCATTAATTATACCTTTGTTTATGTTCAACTCTTTTATGGAAGTTCCACTGTTTACTTCACTCTGATCCTATCAGGAAAGTCTAGTGGGGAACAAAGACAATCTCTACTTGGATCTTGGTTGGCTTTTGGATTTTCTTTGGACTTATTGAGAGTGGAAGTCATTCTTTGTTTGGTAGGAGAATAATGAAACTTTATCAAGACCTCATCAACTTGTGTGTGTGTTGTGACAAGATATGGAAGAAGAAGAAAAAGCTTCACGATGGGTACACGTGAACTTGTTGGATCGACTCGAAACTAACAAGGGACTTAGCTGTGTAGAACAGAGAACGTGTGAGAATTTACTGTGACCACTCAATGAGAAAGGGAGGCTATCATATATTGCAAACTTAGTGAGAGCCCGAAAATTAAGTGAGGAGAAAGAGCAATTTTTTTTATTTTAATTTGAGCATAGTGGTTCAAGTTAGATCTAATTCAATCGGTGTGTATGTTCAAATATTTCGGTGAAGATTGAAAAAGTCAGAATAAGTCGAATGAACCGTCTACAAGTTCACGAGATCAGATATTTATCTAGATTTCAAAAGGTTGGGTAAATAACACTGAGTTCTGAGTCGCACAACCGGTTTACATGTTACCGCGAACGCACAATCATCTGAAGTTATTACGATCGTTTGATACAGAGACAAGCACAATTTTGCACCAATAGCTGACTTTTTTACAATATAAACAACTTTAGAAGTTAAAATTTTGGTTGAACAACAATCCAGCAAATATTAAATTATCAAGTATAATTATATTAAAGAAATATAAAAATATATATTAATAAATTATCCTAAACAAATATATAAAGTGCCATTAATGTTATATGTTGTAGTGGTTAGTACTATGAACTTTGAATTCAGCCACCAAGGTTCCAATACTACTAGTATCTCATTTTTTTGCTTTTGCTTTCTAAAAAACGAATTGAACAGGAGCGAACGAGAATCAAACCCATGAACACAAGTTTAAGAGCCTAATACTCTACCAACTTATCTAAATAGGCGTTATGTATTATACCAAAATAAATATAATTACAATATTTTGAGGACACCAAACTGAAAAAATAATTTTTTATATGTATAATTCTTTTAAATTCTTGTGGGACCATGGCACCCTGTCCCTGCCTCCACCCCTGGGTAAACATGAGCAGTTCGGTTGCCAATTATTGAATCGTTGATTTTTTACCGATTGCCGATTTTTAAAAATGTAAACATTAACCTAACCTTGAATATCCGACTTTGCTCGGTTCGATTTCCTTTGGTTGGTGGTTCAGTTGACGAAAACCTCCGGATCTATTGACAGTTTTGGTTCAGGCCGCTCTCATGATGGTTTCGACACGGTTTAAATATGGTTGAAACATCCGACGTAAACCGATTTTTTTTTGAATTTTTTAAAGAAAAAATTGTTTTTTTTTATTTTTTTAAGAAAATAATTATTTTATTATATTTGTAATATAAATCTATAAATATATATATATATATACTTTAAGTACCATAAATAAATAACGTATATATAATAAATATATTAAAATAAAAATATATATTTCCTCAAAAAATCCACCCCAAATGAGATTTCCGGCGGATTTTCGCTAAACCCGTTGGAAATCTCATTTTTTATTATTTTATTATTTTTTTTATATAATCCTGCAGATGTTTCACGGGAGTCGTGGTGAACATTTTTAGTGTTTTCTTAGTTTTTAGATTTTAGGATTTTAGGATTTAGGGTTTAAGTTTTAGGGGTTTAGAGTTTTACAATTTTTAGAGTTTTTAGGTTTGTAGGTTTTAGGAATTTTAGGGTTTAAGATTTTATATTTTTTTAGAGTTTTGAAAGATATAAAACTTAAAAACTTATGAAATTACATAACTTGTATAATTTATAAACGTAGTTATAACTTGTATATTTCATAAACTTATAAAAGTTATAAAAGTTAAAAACTTATAAAATTATATAATTTATATTATGTATGTCTCATTAACTTGTATAATTTATAAAGTTATTATGTAACTTATAAGTTATATAAACTTATATTAAATTTATATAAACTTGTATTATGTAAACTTATATATACTTTATATTTATATAATTTAAATTTTATCATTTATACAAGTTTAAAAACTTAAAAACTTACAAATTTTTATAAATCTTAAAATCTAAAAACTTGTATGACTTTTAAAATTTTATAATTTATAAAACTAATTAATTTTCATATAAACTTGTATAACCTATAAACTTATACAAATTTTACGTTTATATAAGTTAAAATTTATAAGTTATTCATATTTATATAAAAAAAATTTAGGTTGATAAATTATATAGTTTATAAATTATACAAGTTCTTAAGTTTTATAGTTATAAATTAACAAATATAAGTTATATAATTTTTTAAATTTATAGATATTACAAGTTATATGATTTGACAAGTTATTTTTATAGATTTAAGTTATATATATTTTTAAATTTTATAAATTTTAAGTTTATAAATTTTATAACTTTTCATACCCTAAAAATTCTAAAAAAAAAAAAAAATTGAATTATGACTTTGGCCGAATTTCCGTTTAGAAAACCGTTGGTCAAACCACCAAAACAGTTTGATCCGCCCAAAAACGAATTTGTTTATAAAAAATAATTCCGGCCAATTGAAATCTCCAGATTTAATTTTTTTGATTTTTTATTTAGCAAAACCTCCAATTTTGTTAACTTTTGATTTTTGAAACCTCCGATTTAAGTTAATTCGAAAATCGACGGTTAACCCGTTTCAGGTTGAAAATGTTCTATATCTACCTGCGGAAGGGTCAAACTGAGTGATGAAACCTCGGACCAAAAGAGTAGCACAATAAGACATTCAAAAGGACTAGGTGTGACCGTGGTGGGATGGATGTTTAGTTTTCAATAGGTTATGAGTTCAAATCAAATCCTCAGTAAAAAAAAACCTAAGTAGAAGAAAGCATGATGCATATACGTATGCTTAATTCTCACTATGTCACGAGTTCAAACCCGTGACAAAAAAAAAAAAGCAGAAGCACAACAATGCATTAATGGAAGAAAATTTGATGGGAGCTGAAAATAAGATTAGCACGTCGAAAGTGCCTCTTCATCTGCTAGATATGTGCATCACATCTGAGCATGCAACTATTCATAGGTCTGCATATAGGTGTGTTCTTCCTATTTAGGAAAGAAAACCATCTTATTATCAGTGATTCGAGGAGGAATATTAGCATCCCAACCTGCCATAGCCGGTGCTTCTCGCGAGTCTTCCCAATGTTACAAGTTCATGGCATCTTCTCTATGTGATGACTGTTGGCTGTTCTCTTCCTGTAAATTCCTTCAGCTTCGACGTAGACAGCGCCAGATCTAACAATGTAACCAGAAAAATATCAAGAAAGTTGAGGAATATGATAAAGCATTGGGAGGAGGGGATGATCAAAGAGAAAGAGGGATTAGTTGTAACCTATTAAAGGCTTCAGTGCAATCTGTGCATCCACATCATGTTTAGATGCATCTGGCTCAAATTGTTCAATGTAAACTCGAACCGTTGCACCAGCAGAACCCGTACCCTGCATTAATTTCTCAATTTCTATGAAGGGGAGAAGTAAAAGATGAAAAACAAATTCAACCACATAGAGATGCAAAATTTTCAGACCGATAATCGGAATATGATCCTAGATCCATCGGTGAATACGAAACGAACCCCTTGCTTCAAAACGACACTTCCATCTACCTGAAAAGGTACAAAAGGCATTTTCCCTTTTTTCTTTGAAACTATTATGACAGGAAAAAATTCAAAAGTTTTGGTTTTACAGGATCTGTGTAGGTATAGTCATCAGCAAACTGAAGTGTGTAGCTTCCTGCAGTAAGTAACTATACACCATCAGAATACGTTTCTTAATCAACTTGCCAAAATGATATCTAGAACTTACCGTACTTGTCACCATCCTTGCTTTTGGAAGCCAAATCTCTCAGATATTCCACCATTTTGTTGGCCCCTTCCAATTCGCATTCCTGAATTAGCAGGAATACTTATTGAAGAGATAACAGAAGAGTCAACACAGCTAAAGAACAATAAAAACTGTCAATGCTTGCCTCATAGTCGTATCTAGAAAAGAAATTTCTTCCATAAGTGGCCCAATGCTCAGTGACGACATCAGACACGAAAACCAACTTCTCCCCAGGTTTCTTGTCTTTGTTTCTGAATGCAATGATCGACAGCCACGCTAAAACAGCCCTGTCAGCAGCGACATTTGAGTAACCAGCTAGTGTTTTCAAACATAATATCATTCTAAGAGTAAATTACCATCTTAAAATGTCACTTATTTATCTAAAACTTGCTGACAGTCATCTTGATAAAGGTAGTTTCTGAGTGTCTATGAGAAGGCACACTTCTGAAATTCCATTTTGCAGATCTGAAAGTTTAATAAATCAAACTGGGATGAGATTTTGCATACCATATGCCATCTTTCTCACGAACATGATCAGAACCCGTACCGAAGCTTTCTTCCCCGCAGATGGATAATTTTCCAGCATCCATTAGATTACCGAAAAACTTCCAACCAGTGGGTACCTGAATAAAAAGTGCAATTGTGAGTACATGGTGCATCAGAATACAAGAATCTTTATGATTATTGAAGGACCTCATAAAAAGGAAGATTTAACTTCTCAGCAACACGATCTAGAGCACCGCTTGTTGGCATGGATCGAGCCAAACCCTGTTCAATTAATGACGTTGTTTGTCAGATCTATGTCGAGAAAGAGAGAGTTAATGGAAAACCGAAATGAGAGATACAAGCATGATTGCTTAAACCTTTGGGCCAGTCTTGAAGTATGGTATGGTTTCTTGTGCATTAGCAGCAATGATTGCAACAGAATCTGATGGAGTAACAAAAAAACCTCTCCCAAGAATCATGTTTCTATCACCATCACCTGAAGAAACATGATAACGACAATATTATATGCCTGTAGTAGAGATTAGATGCAAGAAATAAGAACTTAAGCATACCATCACTTGCAGCTCCAAAATCAGGCCCGTTCTCTTTGTACATTATGTGGACCAAATCTTTGGCATACCTTTCAAGACAAAGCAATGAATTAGCAATCAATACTACCTCATTTCATAGTGAATGTACTCGAAACATCAATCTTACGTGAGATTAGGGTCTGGATGACCGTGCCCAAAATCTTCCAATGGCACTCCATTCGAAATGGAATCCTGCAAGTAAAATGGTATATTTACTTCAAAGAAACTGCTTGCTTCAGTTCTAACAGCTATAATGTTAACTCTAAAAGCATACCGGGCCGGCTCCCAGCTTGTCCACAAAGATTGGATGAGCATAAGCACCGGTAACAGCATGCATGGCATCAAAGAGAAACCTGGA
>JAOWBN010209741.1:0-12110 GCA_028565015.1 Pinguicula moranensis | reverse complement strand
CTCATGAGTCCGCAAATGTCAGAATGGATTAAATTCAAGGGATTTGAGGCTCGAGAAACCTTACCGAAAGGTTTCTTGCTAGACTTGACAGCTAAGTAAGGTTCACACACATGCAACTTAACCTTAGTGAGTGGGTTTAAAAGACCACATTTAGCAAGTGTGTTTAACTTATCTTGGCCAATATGACCAAGTCTAGCAAGCAACTTAACAAATTCAAAATTATTATCTATGTTGGAAACTAAGGCAAGGGGTGAATTATTACAATAATTATAAATATTATCCAAATCAAGAATGCAAAACCCATGTTTATATGAGTCGTGACTAAACACATCGTTACCGTACTCTATGCTTAATCCTCTAGGACGAAAATTAAATGAGAAAACCAATTGCAGCAAAGAAACAACAGAAACTAAACAACAACGGATTTGCAACGCAATGATTATGTAATGTAATAGCAGTGTGTTCCCGCTACGAAGCTAGATTTTGCACTTGCCAATACCGATGAAATCTTCTTCATTGTCGTTCCTCATAGTTACGCTTCATGTTCCAGCGCCACAGAGATGAAACTCGACAAATCTAGCACGATCATTGACTACGTGCTGGTTCGCTCCTTTTTGGACTTGGAACAGTCTCGAGTATAGTGATCTTTCTTTCCGCAATTATAGAACTACACCATATTCTTGGATCATTAGCATTGGGTTGTTTACTGATCTTTTTCTTCTTGGGGGTTCTGAGTTTCCTTCGCTAGATTACCAAACTTCTTGATCCTCTTAAGGTTTCCCTCATGAATAGTAAAAACTTTGGCAGAGTATGCGGAGGCTCGCAAGTTGTCTTCCTCATGCTCGATATGTTTAGCTATATCAGCAAAGTCTTGATGTTCACATCATGAGACATTAGGGTCTTAAAGGGAGTGCATCGCCAGTCTTCCATTTTTGTCAGGTAGTGAACAAATCACATTGTTAACCTGTTTGAACTTAAAAATTTCGATACTGTCAGCCTTGAGATCACGCAGCATTGTACTCATAACGCGAATGTGTTCAAGTACAGGTCTACTTGACTCGATTTTGTACTAAAACCAATTCAAATGGAAGGTACGAAGCCTCGTAGCTAAAGTTTGGCCGTATGCCAACTTTGAGTTTTTCCCAGATGGAATTGGTCGTGGGCTCCACATTGTACGTGCCAATTAGATCATCATGCATACAATACAACAATGTTATGCATTGCGATACTTCTTAGCCGATGCATCGTAGGTTGTGCTTGTTCTCTCAGATTCTTCCATGATAATATGCTCTAGAAAGTCTTTTTCGTGCAAGAGATACTGAATCTTCCTAAACTAGATGTCATAGTTCAATTCTGCAAGTATATTTTAAGAAAGACATTAGACCCAATTTTAAAATTATATTTTCTGTAAGGAATTTTGATTATGTAATACATTCGAAAATTTTGCTAGGCTCATAATTATCACGTCCTACATAAACAAAAACTTCTAAGAAATTCTAACTTTCACGTATTCAAACAACTTCAATGAAAAACACGGAATATCATATACAACCAAATAGATTGTCACATGTAATTGCTACTTGTAACAATTCAGTGGTTATTGTTGTAGAACATTTTTAATTTGTTTTAGCCAAAATATTGGCTCATAGAATTGTTAATGTATAAGAATTCGTTTTTTTGGAATCTATCAAAAAATCTAAAATTGATCTGAATGTGATCCTTAACCAATTTGTCAAGCACCTGGGTAGCTGATCGGGACTTAAGGTCCAAATCGGGAACCAACCTTCTAAATAGTGTTGTCAATCCTCATGAATAGCCCACATGTCTGCTGGGGTCACAAAGGTCTTTCTTAAAATCAGCCCTAAATAGTCTTTCACGAGCACGACTCATTCGGATTTTCTTTTGATTTCAAAATTTATGGTAATTTAATTTTTATTACAAAATTAAATTATTGACACACAGTTAATAATTATTTTTTATTATTTTTGTTTAGAAACTAATACTAAAAAAACACATAAGCATATAAAGTATGCTAATTCATGCAATACATGCTCAAAATTAAAGAACGAATCATTAAATTAAATCCTAAGCATATATGCTAAGAATTAAAAAAAAATTGATTGCACTAACCAAAAAAAATAGTAATTTCTAATCATACATACTAGATAATTCATTTAACACATAAATGAGATTGGGCTTCTCAATCAATTTTCTTAAAATCCAAAAACAATTGGCCCAAATTGCCTCTTTTTTTAAATAGAAGATGAAATTGGACCAAGACATAAAAATAATCTGGCGGCCCCATTCCATTTTTCTAAAAAAATGGAATTTAACGAATAAAAAATAAAATATAAAAAAGGAAACTTAGCGCATGGCTTGACTTGCACGATAGCATGAGATCCGCGAGATCCCTTTCATTTTTCTCGCCCAATTTGTTCCAATCTGTTTCCGCAATCCGTTCCAACATTTTCTCCACGTCTCGTAGTGGCAGTTTGCCTGACCTTTGTTGCTGCTTTTCGTTGCCATCATGAATCATCATTTTTAGCCAAAATGATGAAGGCCTTGTCTCCGTCGTTGCTTTTTCTCAGATTAACCGTCAAGATAACATCTTTTGAGATATATCGCAAGAAGAGCGATCGTTTTAGTACGACCATGACATTTTCTAAGCGATTCGCTTTAGTGTGATGGCGCGTGACGAACATGTATCACCCCAAAGTGCAGAATTGGTGGGTTATGCCCCGATCCGCAGATCGGGGCCAAGAGTAGCGGTCGGACTGGCTACGCGCCATTGTACGGGGTTTGTCGGTATGTGACTTACACGTGCCGCCCCGCCAAATAGTCTGATGGGTAAATGGCGACCGGATGATTGTCGTGCATGGACATACGATGCACGTGCATGAAAATGTGTTAGTTGAGCAAATCTAATACAGTTTGTGACTTACTTGTGCCATCGCAGACAATGGGAATCACAGGCGTCAGATCAATGTGGCACGTGACATACACGCGCCATCGTGAACGGTGGTTGGGACAGCAGAACGGCGGCTACGATTACAAAAATCGAATCGAATTGTTTTAGACCAGAAAATACACGAGAAAATGACTTAGTTATTGGATTAATCGTAAAAAGAACGAATATAATCAAATACAGAAAGTTGGCTCTGATACCACTGTAAATCATTTAAATCTCTTAGAATGAATCTAACGAATAAACTAAATACGATAACGGATTCATGCCTCTAATGCAGAAGCATATAGAACCATAATCTTATGGCTAATTATATCACGAACATGAAGTAGGAGTCTATCAGAGTCTCTTTGTAATTCATGTATCAGATCTCTACTTTCACAGATGATTAGGTATCAAATCAAGAGAGAAATTGTATTTTTTTTCGGTCTCAACACATGTGTATTGAATACACGTCTGATATGTCCTATTTATAAGGAAACATTAGAGTCTAACGCTAATTATGGTGGTAAAATCCTACCATAATAAGAACTCTTAATATTAGTTCATTAATAAATAATTACCCTAATTAATTCATTTAGAGTAAAAATATATTTTGTCTAGCGGGCTACATTGTCCAACGGAGATATTCGTGTTAAAATTTTGAGTTTCATCATAAAAATTATATTACTTCATGAGGGACTAATCTATTGATTCTCTATATCTGACTTGTAATTTTGTTACTCTCAAATATTCAACATTGTTATTCAATGTCTTGCAAAACAATGGTAGGGAACTAGTTATTTGGGCTCAATGGAGCGCTTCACGATGGAGGATCAGAGGTGGAGAGCTAATATGATAGAGGAGTTGGAGGCCTTTATAAAGAATGGAATCTGGGAGTTTGTACGAATGCCACCCGAGAAGAAAATTGTGGCATGCAAATGAGCGCTCACTGTGAAGCAGAGTCTAAAAGGAAAGGTGGAGCGGTACAAGGCCCGACTGGTGGTAAAAGCGTACAGCCAGATGTATGGCATTGATTATGATGAGACCTTCGCACTAATTGCTAAGCTGGGCACAATCGGGATCTTAGTCAACATAGTAGCAAATAAAGGATGGAGCCTACATCAGTTCGACGTGAGGATTGCATTTCTTCATGGTGACTTACTCCACGAGGTGTACATGGAGATCCTTCCTGGATTTGGCATTGATCAGATTGTGGGAAAAGTTTGTTCTCTCAAAATAATTCTTATATGGCTTGAAACAATCCCCGAGAGCTTGGCTCGATAGATTTTTGAGATATACTAGAGATTATAGTTGGCATGGGCTATCAGCAGACCAATGCCGATCATATCGTCGTTTTGAGATATACTAGAGATTATATCATGATGCTGGCTGTTTATTTGGATTATATGATCATTATAAGAGATGATGAAAGGGAGATATCAGAGCTTAATGTGAGACTGGACAAGGAGCTCGAGGTAAAAGATTTGGGATAGATGAAATACTTTCTTGGGATCGAAACAGCTCGAAGATCATAGGGTATAATGTTATCCCAAAGGAAATATGTCTTGGATTTACTCACAGAGATAGACATGTTAGGTTGCAAGGCAGCTAGGATATCTATCAAGCAGAAGGTGAATCGGAGTGTTAATGCCGGTGGCTAGAGTGAGGTATTGAAGATTGGTTGGATGACTGATATACATGAGCTACACCCGACCTGACATGTCATTTGACGTGAGTATGGTGGGCAGGTATATGCATGACCCGAGAAAGGGCCACATGGATGTGGTGTATCAAATCCTGAAGTACTTGAAGAGTGCATCGAGAAAGGGCTTGATCTATAGAAAAAACGGGCATATAAGCATTGAGGGATATTGTGATTCAGATTGGGCTAAGTATGTTGATGACAGGAAGTCCACATTTGGATACTACATGGTTGTGGGAGGCAGTCTGGTCTCATGGAGAAGTAAGAGACAGTTAGCTATTGCACGTTCTACCGCTGAGGTGGAGTACAAAGCTATGGCTCTGAGTATTGCTGAGATGATGTGGTTGAAGTCCTTGCTGACAAAGTTGAAGATGGATGAGGGAGCATAGATGCAGTTGTGTTGTGATAAAGTATTGCTAATAACCCAGTCCAACATGACATAAATCAAGTATGTGGAGATTGACATGTTCTTCATCAAAGAGAACCAGTGGAATTTGGGAGCTGAGACATGTAGCTACTAAATAGTAGACTATTGATTGTCTCACCTAGGCCCTTAATGCGTTAGACTTGGAAAAGATTTATAACAAGATAGATTTATTTGATCAATATATTTCTGTCCATCTTAAGGGGGAGTATTGATTTATTTGTCTAATCCATTTTTTTTTGTATGCCAAAGTCTAGTCCATTTGTTTGTTCATTTTTTTAAGACAAAAAATCATTAATAATAATAGTATGTACAATCTTTCTTACATGGGATAAAAAAGTATTGAGGAAAGTATAGAAAAAAACAGAAACCGAAGGTCTAGTCCATTTGTTATTGTGGATTTGGACCACTTTTGTGCCCAAGTTATATATTGTACCAAAATCTAATGAGAAAGTAAGTTGCTCAAAATAAGTAAAACAAAATATCATATTCAAGTATTCAATTATTATTTTTATTGAATCATAATGTGCTCTATGCTAAAACCTTTGTGGAAGCAAAGTGATATCAAGGCTCAGCTAACTAGTCCAAGTGCTAGGTGCCGGACCACTCATACTGAATCTTGCTGTTCTAATGACTCACAATTTTTGTCCATTGTGTCTGGGCTGCTCCCATTCTCTATGTGATCAAGACACCACAGTAGCTAGCTATCAGGGAGTTACAATCAATTCTTTCGACCATGTCATGATCCATGCCTGTACTGAGGTGATTTGATACAAGTTCATCATGCTGGTGAACACTGCCAATCCAAGAATATATGAATCTACGAAATGATCAATACTAATGGGGCTAGCTGAAGGCAACTAATGCCACTGGAAGGCTAGCAAGCAAGAAGATTGACAAGTTATGTCATCTATAGAAAGCTACAGAAGTTTGACAAGAATGTGAAGTGTGACAAGCTATATCATGGGAAATGACCAATAGGACTATGCTCACAGGTGTGCCACATAGACTCAAGGAGACTATAAGGTGGATGAGGTTTGAAGATGGCCTTGAAAGTGGACTATTATACCCTGCCTACCCAATTATACTCTCTATTCATTGCAGGGATAGCTCACCAAACTGGAAGGAGCTATGTACCAATATCCCCAAAAAGGCTATTGATAAGTTGATAGTCATGATACCCAGTTTTGGTGAAGAGTGAATGATGGCGATGAACTGAATGCGGAGATGCTTGTATATTCATGATGTTAGGGGGACCATGTACCTGATCACCCTTAGCTATACTGGATGGTATGTTGGAAGGGCGGGTTATACAGGTCATTCTCAAGGAATCGGACACTGACTCCACCCTTATAGCTCATCGATCATGAGACCTCTAGTCTTGGGAGTGTACCTTTCATCGCTTTATTTCCTTTTCTTGTACTATGCAAATACTTTTATCATATATAAAATTTGGCTTATCAAAAAAAATAATTATTTTTATTAGTTTATTATTATCTTCTCTTTGTATTAGAATCCCATGTTCTCGACGTCGAAAATTTGAACAAGTTAACATTTTCCTTATTTTCTTTGGATTCCGTGAAAATGACCATTGTCCTCAATCGTAGCCTATGTTTTGTTGCATGCCTTTGCTGCAGAAATTCAGATTATTTTAGGGAAGCTTGCTGCTATAAGCACATTAGTTTTGTAGCATAATGCCAAAATTTCCAATAGCATTGCTAATTTTTGAAATATCAGTTAATCCCTCAAATGCATATGTCTGCAGTGGACAACAGCCTCAACCATGTTGAGAATTCTGCAAGAGAATCAACACCTCAGATGAAAATAATGCAGCGAACAGGGACTGAAGTAACAAAGCAGAAAATAGGGGCTGAAGTCGTATTTTGTCCAAGTCATGAAACATCGCTTTTATTAGTTGAAGAGGTTGTGCACGTGGACAAGTATGGATGCTTCGATCGTGTGCCCGTCTAATGGCTATTAATAGAGACGTGGTTGTTTTGATTTTTAGCACTTGTTACTGTGTATAAGTAAAGTTGTTAGTGTACAGTTTGAATTAAGAAAATAGAGAGAAAAATAGTGGGAAATGTACAGGAAACGGCTGGAGAAAATACCAAAAAAAATAGGGGATGATTTCTTCCCCTGAGCAAATAAGTGTTCTTCAGTGCGTTCATTAACGTTCACTATGCGATTCCATCCGATTAATTCGTTCCATATGGTATCAGAGCAGGTTATATCCAGTTAAAGTTGCGAATTCCGCTGTTCACATTACCTAATTTGCTGAGAATGGTTAGAATAGAGGTTGAGAGGGAAATGGAGTTGCAGGCGATGAAGCGCAAGCAACGTATGGATGATCTGATGGAAGAACAATTGCAAGTCCATGGATTTCACAACCCAGGTATGCAATTAGTCTCGATAATGTTGAATGACTCAAATTTTCTATTGTAGAAGAGTGTTATTCCATCAGTACTTGAAGCAAAGTTGAAAACTTGTTTTGAGGATGTAACATGTTTTTAACCGAACGAGAATTCGGAATTTTACATGAAATGGAAGCGTGCAAACAGTCTAGTTTGTTCTTGGATTCGTGTATCAATGCATCCAGATTTAATGCGACCCTGTATGTTTATAAAAAAAATGCTAGAGAATTGTGGATTACTTCGGAAAAGAGACTTGGAACCACCAGTCTTTCGCACTTGTTTGAATTTAAGCATAATATTGCTATGTTAAGGCAAGGAAATATGAGTGTTAATGAGTTCCATGGAAAATTAAAACTGATTTGGGATCAATGTGGTGAGTTGAGACCAATGCCACATATTGATGCAGAAATAGGCATTCTGTTGTTGAAAAGGGAAAATGAAGACAGAGTTATGGAATTCTTAATGGGACTTAATGACGTGTATGAACCTGAAAGAAGACATATTATTAGGACCAAACCCTTACCAAACCTTCATGATGTATTTAACATGATAAATACAGTAGAAAAATAGCGGCAGATAAGCACCAATATCACTGCAGTTCATGATAATATGAATACTGCTATGGTGGCAAAAAGAAAATTTTGAAATGTGGTCATTGTACCAAGACAGGGCACACTATTGAGGAGTACTACAAACTGAAAGGATATCCACCAGGATGGAGTGATAGAAGAGGGGAAAGAATGAGTTTGAAGTGCCCTCATTGCACCAAATCTGGACATATGGTGTATGAGTGTTTTAAACTGAAGGGATATCCTGATCAAAGGAAACATGGACAACAAAATTTTGTGGCTAACCAAGTGGAAATATCTAATAATGCAATGCAGAACCTTACTCCTCTTGACCTAAAGGAAGACAATCATGGAAGTTTGTATGAGGTAGTTGGCAGCCTGCAAAGGGAGTTGTAGAAACTGTCAAGAGGAACGGCAATAGATGGTCAAGGAGACAAAGTCATGATCAATATGGCACATTATGCAGATTTTTCAGCTATGAAAATATTTCATGCAGCATCACGTCTTAAGCACACTGATATAGCCAGACTTGATTGGATAATAGACACGGGAGCAACCAATCACATGTGCACTGATCAAAATATGATGAGCAAGATCAGTATGTTTCAAGGTGTGACACCAGTGTGGCTTCCAGACGGCAGTATACAGCTTGTCAAGTGCAGTTGGGATGTGAACTTATATGATGATATTCTGTTGCAATCTTGTTTACATCTGCCAAGCTTTAAATATAATCTATTATCTGTGAGAAAGTTGTCACTTAATTCAGATTTTGGAATCTATTTCTTTCCTGATCAGTGTTAATCGCAGGACCTTGAGAATAAAAGAGTGATTGCGGTTGGTCTCATGAAGAAGGAGCTCTATATTCGGAATGATGAATCATTTGATGATGAAACTATTGAAGGGGCAAGATGTTTTCTTTAATCAATTGTTGTCTACAAGATCTTTGTTGTGTACAAATCCTTTGATCTTGAATAAGTCCAGAATGGCTTGTACAGTTGTTAATTCTAGCTTGCTCCATGGCTTCTTTGGACATCCTGCTGTTGATGTAATGCAGCATGTGAATAAAATTGATATGAATGTTGAGAATGGAGACAATACTGATATATGTGCAGTCTGTCCATTGTCTAAACAGAGCCGTCTTTCATTCCCTGACAGTGCTCACAAATCACAAAACTATTTTGATCTAATCCATTACACATTGTTAATATTTTTTAACCATCGTGGATGATTGCAGCAGGTGTACATGGACTTATCTCTTTAGATACAAAGATCAGGTGCCTTGGTTGATCAACATGTTTCTATCTATGGTTGAAACTCAATATGAGACAAAAGTAAAGAAAGTCAGATCAAATAATGGAATTGAGTTCTTGAATGCTCACTGTAAAAACGTATTTCAGGATAGAGGTATTTTGCATCAGAGGAGTTGCTCTTATACACCTCAGCAGAACGGTTTAGTGGAGAGGAAGCACAGAACATTACTGCAAGTTGCTAGTGCCTTGTTGTATCAAGCTAAGCTGCCAAAATTATTATAGGGAGAAGCAGTTCTTACTGCTACGCACTTGGTTAATCGATGGCCAAACAGAGTTTTAGGATAGCAAAGCAGACACCATAATTACCAAGACTGAGAGTATTTGGATGTCTATGTTTTGCTGTTGATAATCGGCGTGGAAGAGACAAACTGGATCAAAGATACTTCAAAGATATCTTTGTTGGATGACCATCAGATCATAAAGGATATAAAATATATTTGCCTTCTACAAAAAATGATCATGATATCCAGAGATGTGCAATTCTTTGAAGATGAATTTCCTTCATGTCTGCATGCCGATGATGATATTCCACTACCACAAAGTTCAGTTTTTTATACACTGATGAAATATTTTGCAATGCCCCACAAGTGTCATAAGATTTGGAGATACCTACTCTACTTCGAGAATCAATTGAACCTGCACATACAGTCCCCGATGATCTGCCAGAACTGCAATTGAATAACTTGCTTGATTCTCATCCTACGTAGAGTGATAGTTCTTCTGGCACACTCAACACTGAACCTATTCTTAGAATAACAAGACAAACTCAACCGCCTGCTTGGATGGATGATTTTCATGTGCTCACGACACAGACAGATCCATTTGTTACAGCTCTATCTGATGACAGCTGTTATTTTACAAATAGCTACTGCACCTTCACTGCCAATGTTTCCCATCTGCAGGAACCTAAGCACTATAACCAGGCCAAAACTGATACAAAATGGCTGTCAGCTATGCATCAAGAGCTTAAAGAACTTGAGGATAATCAGACCTGGGAACTTACTGATCTATCAGCAGATAAAAAGGCTATTGGCTCAAAGTGGGTCTATCGTGTAAAATGCAGGCCAGATGGATCTGTGGACAGGTACAAAGCACGTTTGGTGGCTAAGGGGTATACTCAGGTAGAAGGAGAAAACTTCTCTGAGATTTTCAGCCCAGTGGCCAAGGTGGTTACTGTCCGTATTCTGTTTGCTATAGTAGCTTCTAGGCAATGGAGCATTCATCAGCTTGATGTTAACAATGCGTTTCTTCATGGTACACTTGAGGAGGAAGTGTATATGCATCCACCACTTGACTATGACAAGGACAAGAAGGGTCAAGTTTATCATCTGCTGAAGTCCCTTTATGGATAAAGACAAGCTTCTCGACAATGGAACAAGGAATTTACTGACAAACTGGTAGTTTGTGGTTTCAACCAGTCATACCATGATCCTTGTCTTTTCTCCATGTCTACTGCATCTCATCAACTTTTTCTCATTGTTTATGTTGATGATGTTATGCTGACAGGTACCTCAGTGCTCGAGATTTGCAAGGTGAAACAATATCTTAACACTGCCTTCACAATTAAGGACTTAGGAGAAGCTAGATACTTCCTTGGCATGGAAATTGCCAGATCAGATACTAGAATATACATAAGCCAACGAAAGTATATCAGGGATTTGTTGACTGAATCTGGTCATATGTCTTGCACTCCTGCTCCTACGCCTCTTCCCAGCTATCTGAAATTTCAAGCAGCAGATCAAGATGAGTAGCCCCGCCATCATAATCCAGAAAAGTTTAGAAGGCTTGTTGAACGCTTGCTCTACGTCAATTATACTCAGCATAATCTAACCTACGCAGTTCAACAATTTAAGTCAATATGTTCATCAACCTCATGACTCTCATTGGCATGCAGCATTACATGTCCTTCGCTACATTTCAGGCAACCAAACTTTGGGATTATTTTACTCCAGTTCAACCTCTTCATCTTTAACAGCTTATAGTGATGCTGACTGGGGTAGTTGCAAGTTTTCTAAACATTTTTTGACGGGGTATTGTGTGTTTATTGTTTCTAGTCTCATTTCATGGAAGACAAAGAAGCAGGTTACAATCGCCTGTTCTTCCGCAAAAGCCGAATACCGTGTGATGGCCATGACTGTGAGGGAGTTCCGATGGATAGTCTTCATGCTCTCTGATTTCCACATCAAACCAACGCTGCCTATACCTTTTTGTTGTGATAACCGTACAACACTTGACATCACAGCAAATTCGGTATTCCATGAGCATACCAAGCATATAGAAATAGATTGCCATGTTGTCAAAGATCAGTTCAAGCTGGGCCTTATTTCTCCACAGCATATCTCCTCTAGCCATCAGTTGGCTGCTATTTTCATCAAATCACTTCCTGTGGCTGCATTTCAGTCTATATTGTACAGAATGAGCCTATGGAATACTCATCTTGATGGGGGTGTTGAAATATCAGTTAATCCCTCAAATGCATATGTCGGCAGTGGACAACAACCTCAGTCATGCTGAGAATTCTGCAAGAGAATCAACTTCTCAAATGAAAACAGAGCAGCAAATACGGGCTGAAATCGTATTTCATCCAAGTCATGAAACGACGCATTTATTAGTTGAAGAGGTTGTGCACGTGGACAAGTATGGATGCTTTGATCATGCGTCCATATAACGGCTATTAATAGAGACGTGTTTGTTTTGATTTTTAGCACTTGTTACTGTGTATAAGTAAAGTTGTTAGTGTATAG
>JAOWBN010209730.1:0-14037 GCA_028565015.1 Pinguicula moranensis | reverse complement strand
AAAAAAAAAGGGAAAAAAAGGGAGCCCTCCAAGATTACTTCATCCACTCCAACTCTGGCCCCGAAGACCGCTGATAAATTAGGGAAATTCGAGATCCCTTTCTCTTACTGAATAAAGCAAACTAAACCTAAACAAGATACATTTATGATCATGGCAGTGCTTGGCTAATTCACGGATTACCCGTACTTGGCTAAAGGGGACCTTTTTAAAGCAAATTTCCATCTAAAGAAAAGTTACCCTGCAACACTAGGAATATTATAAGGAAAAAATCTGGATGGGGTCTTACCCTTGGCAAATCTGAGAGTGATGTGGGAAGAGATCATCAGGGAAGGAAAGAGTTAGACTATTTCATTATGGTTTTAGTAACACGGTGAAAAAGCTCACTCTCCTCAAAGATGAAATGAATTTCAGCATACAAGTCTACCACAATGAAGTTTGCAAAACAACATTCAGGTAAAAACCATAAAGAGCAAATAGGAAGATACATTTCAGAAGAGATGAGCATGAAAATTGCTCAAGCTGTATTCTCAGATAAAGCACCTAAAAAGAAACTTTACCCATTATATTTTCAACTAAGTTGGGGTCTGGAGGGTCAGATGTACGCAACCTTGCCCTTGTAATTATACAAAGAGGCTGTTTTTGCTTGCGACCCAGGTTGGTCTTGAGGCCGTATTCTCAGATAACTTGGTCAATCTATTTCTACCTTTGTTAACACACCAGCTATACATGTCCTTAAAATAAGACTTGGTATACCGTAGATAAAACAAGGAACACCAACAAAGATTTAGATAAGGTAAACAGATTTTACAACTTGAAGACAAACCTTGGCAACTCCATTAAAGAGCTCTAAGAGAAGCATAGACTACTACGAAGCAAGAAACAAAAGCCAACAACACAGACAAAACAGAGAAAACTATGTCATCGTTGTACCATGGGGAAAAACACTAAAAAACACCCCAAGTAGTCAGCTAATTACAAATAAAGACACTACACCAAATGCAAGAATTTGTTCATCACCGGAGAACACCCTTGAAACAGTTCCTTGAAACTACTGGCTACGACTGCCTCGATCGCTCGAGTCGATATGTCATGTACCCAAATGCTGATGTTGGAGGTTACCTGAAGAAGTGGGGAGGACGGAAGAAAAGGACTGCCAGGCGTAAGGATGTTGCAGGGAAGTAAAGTGGAATTGGTTGACAATTGCTGATGTTGTGGTGTTATTGTTGTTTTAGTTAAGAAATGTGTATTGACTTTAGTGTAGACGTGTTGTAGAAGTGGTAGAAAGTGGGCCACGACTGTTGAGTAGATATTGCTCTTGTATTTAAACGCCTTGCGCGATATTTTGAATTAAGAAGTGATATGATTTCTGTCTGATTTCTCTCTCTCTAATTCCCTCTGGACTTTCCCCCATTCCTTCTCGACTCTTCTTCCTTCTTCTTACTATTCCCATCTACAGTGGTGGATTCGATCGTGCTCGTGACACGATACTAGACGATGAAAGGAAGCTGAATTAACAAAATGGCACAGAAAATATCTCCCATGTGTCAGCTCCCAAATTCACTCAAAAGAAGTTAGAAGCGTACGAACACTGTTTAAATTTTGGAATCCGATGGAGTGTAGAGAATCCAGACGACCCGTCTAACACAACACAAAACAATTTGACAACTCCAAGCGAGCGGCCAAAGCAGCAAGGGACTCCATTCGGGTGACATGATGACTCATATGGTCCTAAAAGTCAATGAATTGATTCAAGACAGCTACCTGGGCTGCCCGAGAGCTCTCCAAATCCGCGCAACAACCTCCCATCCACAAAAGGACCTCCCGTTGGCAGTGCTCCAACAGGATATGATACTCCCCATGACGATACCCCACATGCACCCATTTCCAATCGTGCATGACAAACAATGGATCACCAATCACTTCCCCGAGCCACCCCAAGGTCACCTCCGGCCAAGAATCATGATCCTCCAGGATTATCCAAAAATGTGCATAGACGAGCAAACCACCACCATCCAAAGAAGCATTCATAGAAGAGCTCGATCCTGCACAGGCAACCATTAAGGGACAAAACAGAAAAATAGGAAAGCAAAGACTAAATGACAAAAGAAAAATCTTCCAAAAAACAAAAGAGAAAGGGGGTCACACCTTGACACAAATTGAAACATTAGATAGAGACACCATCGACGATCACGGCCAATTAAAAGAAAACAAAATACTCCAAAAACCAACCGACGTCTAACAGGTGATGCCACTTGGAGAGCCGAAGTCCGGTGGCAAGAGAATATCAAAGATTTCCTTTGCAGGAAATCTTTGTCATGGGGAGAGAGTGATGATAGGGCACCTAATTCCACTCCCAAAAACCGACCCTAGAGACCCGAGAAAATACCCAACAGTAAGCCCAAGAAGAAGAGATAGAAGAGAAGGCCCATGGGAAGGAAAAACCCAATCCACAAGAAGAAAAGAGGACCGCCCCTCTCAAAAGAAATATCACATCCTAGGGAAAAAAATCCCAAATGCGGGACCCACCAACTGAATAAAAAAAGAGAAAGAAAGAATCATCACATAAAATTTATGGGAGAGGCTTCAGTGAATTGTCGTGACAACCAACCACCATGTCATCCCACCAATCCCGTGTAGCCATGCAGTACCAAAAAATCCCCAAAAAAATGTCTGCAAAAAGGCTTCCAGATCACCAAAAAAAAAGGGAGGAAAAAGATATTAAAAAAAGGGGGGGAGAGAAAATTTTGAAGGAATAGAGAATTCAAGAGCCATTCAGGAAAAGATGGGCCACCACCCCAAAAACCTTGTTTTCGAGAGAAATATATGTATTTTTTGGCACAAAACAATATTTTTAGTTCAAAATCAATTCTCTATCAATAAAATATCTGGCAGATCAAAATCCAACCGTACCAGAACTCAAGCTAGAAAAAGTTGTACTTCCATCTTATGTATGTGCAGGATTTGCTGTTGAGCATTCTGTCAAGTGCCGCAAACCTGGAAAGAAACCGCAGAAAAGTTATATAACTGCAAGACCCTAGGAGAGAGTTTGGCCAGTTCTCTTCGCCAACTTACTTTCGGCTAAAGCTCTTACCACCAACTGGGGAAACTTTTGTAGATAGAACAACATCATGCTGGGAGACGTTTGCAATTTTCTTGCATACGGCGATGGTGTTTATGGAATTGAAATTACTTGGAAGTCTCATGCGTCTGAAATTACTGCCTGCAAGTGATGCTGTTATTTGTCTGAAATCTTAAGAAGAGATTTTTCGCATGTGGTGTTTCTTGTCAACAATGTATATTATTACTGAATGTGAAGTCTTATTTACCGGTTACCACCAAAGTAGCTTCTTGACTTCTTCTAATTTTTCAAGAGGGCTTCATGTGCACTTTACATGCGATAGGATTAAATTTCAAAATAGAAATTGCAGACCTAATTAGAATGGATCTAATAATTAAACTAAATACGAATGAATCATACCTTTAATACGGAAGCATATAGAACCATATTATTCTGATTGATTATATGACGAACAAGAGTCCACCTGAGTCTCATTGTAATCCAAACACAAACCAGAAGTCTACCAGAGTCTCCTTGTAATATGAAAACGAATCAAGAGTCTACCAGAGTCTCTTTGTAATTCACGAACTCATATCTCTGTTTTCACAGATGATAAGGCAGCAATTCGAGAGAAACCATATATATGTTTATGAGTCTCAACACATGAGAATATGAATAATGGTGTAAATAAATAGCCGTACTGAATGCCATATTTATAAGGAGGAATTAGGGTTTAGTAATAACGTATAATTACATAAATGACCCTAAATCTAATTAGGTAGAAGAATCCTACTCTGATAAGAATTCTTAATATTAGGTAATAGAACCATACTCTAATTGGAATTCCTAATATTAGGTAATTAACAGATAATTACCATAATAATCAAATTAAACATATTTATCTATTTTGTCTAACAGCTCCCACTCGGCTACATAAGTCGTATTACAAAATACAATTTTCAAAATCTATGGATGCTTCATACGAGAAATGAGTCGTGCAACCATAAAGTAACTAGTAGTGTCATATTAAGTCACATCTATCTAACATGACACTTTCAAAGCGATAATACCCCAAACCCTCTTTGCATCACCGATAATTACGTATCCCTTCAAGCTATACAATATTTGACTACATATTTAATGTAACAACCATGGCAAATACGGTGAAGCTAGACAAATTGTTCCTTAGATACTAATAACCATTCATATCAACTCGACAACTTTCCTAGCATGGTTCACTGGACTATATAGATCCTATCCCCTGGATGACATACTAAAATAGCATTATCAAGCCTCAACTTTAAGCCATAGCTCAAAGTCAAAGAGTAACACCTAAGTGGACAAACGTATATCCATGTGATCACACAATGACAATCAGGGGATTCTTTTGTCATTTTCACAATGTCGCTCTGTAGCACACGTTGTATGATATGTGTGTCATGGAATGAATCCCACTTAAGAGGGCATGTTACTCACTTATGCCATACAAACCGTAGCAGTTGATAAATACACTTAGTCTTTATCTTCTGCATTCGGCTTTAAAGCTTTAATTTGAAAACCCAGGCATTTCACATTCGATTCACTTAAAATCTCATTTTAAACCTACTAAAAAAATTGTCCAGAACATTTCTCAGTCTCATCATTCATGCAATGCAAGCATAAGGCAATTTCTCGTGTGATATGACCAATCATTAAGCTTTTGTGACATTTATTTTGCCTTATTAATTGATTGCGTATATGAGAGTATTGCTTAAATGAAAGAAAACACAAATTTTATTTCATAATCAATTGTTACAAAAACATGTCCTTATCGTTTACAAGATGTGATCAAACCCTACATAATCCTTGACTCATGACTTGAGCTTGAAACACATATCTAGGAATTGGTTTGGTTATTGGATCAACAGTCATCTTGTCTGTAAGAATATACTTAATATTAATTTTTGCTTTGTTGACAGCGTCTTAAACATAGCGGTAGTGTCTCTGGATGTGCTTTGGCTTCCTATGCAATTTTGGATTCTTAGCAAACTGAATCGCTACAATGTTGTCACAGTTAAGCTCTACAGGTTCATTGGTGAAGTGAACCTATATACGAGCTGCAAGATGATCAGATCTTTGGGCGTGGCTGATGAAGATGTTCGAGGTATTTGAGGCCCAAGACGCATTTGGAGGGTAGCATGGCGAATCCAAAAAAGTCCTAATCCCTGAAGGAGTCCTAACCCCGGAGAGAGTCCTAATTCAACAAGGGAGTCTTTTTCCAACAAGGAATGCTAATCGAACAAGGAGTTCTAGCTCGAAAAGCAATCCTATTCCAACAAGGAGTCCTAATCCAAGAAGGAGTACTAACCCAACAAGGAATTCCATTTCAATACGGAGTCCTAATTCACCAATGAGTCCTAATCTAACAAGGAGTCCTAGACGAGCAAGGAGTCTGAACTTGATTATCCAAGGAATCTGGGCTCGAGAAGAAGGAAATTGACTCCAAGGCCCATTTATGCTTGGTGGACCCCATGGCCCACTTGAAATGGCCCGGCCCATTACCATGAACCAAGTCATGGCCCAAGAAGCTAGCCCAATAAATAGTGCACATTTTTTGGTGGTTTGTGGAGTGCAAGGACAAGTGAAAACAAAACCAAGTCCAAGGATTTAATGGATAATGAAGTTTTTTCCCAAAACTTATCCAAAAGGATTCATTCCTTATCCAAAGACACTTTGTCCTTATCCAAACAATTAGATAAGGTTATTGCTTTATTTATTTTTATCTAAACTAGGTTTGTCCCTATCAAGTAGAAATTTTTTTTAAGGTTATTAGGACACTTAGAATTCATCCTCTACTCCTATATAAAGAGGATGAACGCCCCATGTAAGAAAAAGCAATAAGTTTTATGAAATTTTACGTTTTTACGTATTGTGAGATTGTATTCTCTTTTGGTTTTAAACCATCTTCAACTTATCTTTTTTCTTCGATTCAAGTGGCGTCGTTTTCAAAGAACTTATCCTTAATTCTTAGTTGATACATTTGGTTATCTTCAGGGGGTTATTTGGTGGCGTTCTCGGTTACAATTTTTGTGACTTCTCGTTGGTTGACACAAGTTGTCTTCAGGCGAAAGCACAGCAAATTCGTCCATTTTAGATCTTGTTTTTGAATCTTGATTTGGTCTGGGGTTTTGCAACAAGTTCGGCAAGGATTCATATCATTTGGTATCAGAGCAAGGTTTAGGACATTGTTGCCCCTATCATACACATTCAGGTTGCTTAGCTCATTGGTAGCTTCGAGGTCGAAATCTGTTTGATAGTTTATCTATAATTTTTGTTTTTTTATTCAAATTTCGAATTGTAGCATTGCTGGTTATTCCAAAAAAATTCATTCGTTAAAGAAAAAAGAAGAAAATTTTCAATTTAAAAGAAGGAGCAAGGGGATCTATTTCAAAAAAAAATACAGAGAAAAGAAATTTGAGATCCTCAAAATAGCGCTTTATCAAAATTAGTACAACCCGCAAGAGATATATTCAGGTTGAGTTATTTGTATTTGTTTGGAGTCTTAAAGAGTTTGTCACGAGTAGGAGTTCCTTATACTCAAACCCAATGATATGAATCTTTGCCGAACTTGTGGCAAAACCCCATACCAATTCAAGATTCAAAAAATGAAGATCTAAAACAGACAAATTTGTTGTGCTTTCGCCTGAAGACAACTTGTGTCAACCAACGAGAAGTCACGATTTATATAACCCAGAATGCCACCAAATAACCCTCTGAAGATAACCAATGTATCAACCAGGAATTAAGGATAAGTTCTTTAAAAAGACACCACTTGACTCGAAGAGAAAAGATAAGTCGAAGATGGTTTAAAACCAAAAGAGAATATAATTCTCACAATACGTAAAAATGTAAAACATTCATTAACCAACTTTTTTTCAATACAAAGGATGTCAAGGCCTTTATATAGGCATAGCGAATCCTAGAATTTAGCTAAAATTCTTGCAAAAATAATAAGGGAATTTTAAAGTAATTAGGAAAGTAATCTATGCTAGAAATTGGACCAAATACATGTCCTAAACTATGATAGAAAGTTAGGCCACGTGTTTTGTGACTTACTTAGGAGTCTTGGTGTTGTAAGGAAGCTTCTAAGGAGTGTTGGTTGTCAAGGGAACATCTTTCCTTAGGTAAGGAGACAAAATCCCTAAATTGTAGGAACTTTCCTTTTTTACAATTTTCTCTTTCCTCCACGTTTTTAGCTATTTCTCCATGATGGTTTGGGCCTTGGACTTCACCTCTTGGGCTAGACATTGAACCCTAATGGGCTGGGTCTTCTCAAATGTCATATTTTTAGCCCACATTTTTTTTGAGCTTTTCATTTATGGCCTCCTTGAATTCCTTAGACTTCACCCTTGTGATAGCCTCATTGGACATAATTAGTGTATCATGTTATTTGGAGGGCTTCGTGGCTTTCTCAAGTTTATTTCCACCTTTAATGGACATCATGGACTCGTCCTCTACATCCTTGGGATCATGGACCTCTTGTTTGGGCTTTGGTGCAACTTGGGTTGCATCAATATCATCTCTTTTTTTCAGATCATATGGAAAGAGACAGTCTTGATGATTCCTCCTTAATGCCTGCTTCAGAGGTTATGGGTGATGACGATCATGACCATGCTGCAGGGGCACCCACCCCTTTCATAAGTCAACCTAAAAGGCGAAAGCTTAGTAAGCCTTCGTCTATGTGGGATCACTTCATTAGGATTGAGGGTGGTAATTCCGAGTGTCTGATGGCAAGGTGTAACTATTGCCTGAAAGAAGTTGGCATCCATCATAGGAAATATGGAACATCAAATATGCTAGCTCACCACAGGGGTTGTCATAATTATTGGAACAGACAAGGTAGGATGGACACTTGGTAGCAAACATTGACACATGACACTACCTCATCGAGTGTTGCACGTTCCCATGTAGGAGAGCTGATGGTTAATAAATATAATGAGAAGGAAATCCGAAGGGCCATAGCTGAGTATCTCATTCTTGATGAGCTGCCTTTCAAAATGGTTGAGAAGACAGGGTTTTGTCGGCTGATGCGCAAACTAGAGCCCACTTTTCGGGCATCTCTCGACAAACAGCGGTGAGGGATTGCTTGGTTGTGTACCTTGAGGAGAAACAGAAGCTGAAAGAAAAGATGCTCAAGTTGATGCCTCACATGTGTTTAACAACAAACACCTGGACTTCAATCCAAATCATTACGTACATGTATTTGACTGGCCACTTCATTGACCATAGATGGGTGTTGCACAAGAAAATTTTTGATTTTCTAGAATATCAGTGATCATAGACGTACTTCCATATCGAAATAGTTGGAAGATTGTTTGTCTGATTGGGGCGTGGAGAAGGTATTGACGATCACAATGGATAATGTCGGGAACAACGGTACGACTTTGAATGACTTTAAGAGATGCCAAACAGATCATTTTGGAGGTACGGAAGGTGACATTATTCCAAACCACCGGAACATTCATGTGAGATTCAATGCTCACATGTTGAATTTGATTGTGATGGAGGGGTCATATGAGTTGAGTCCTTATGTGGAAAAGATGAGAGTTCTTATGAAGTATGTGAAGTCGTCTCCGAAGAGACTAGATTCCTTCAAGTGATAAGTGGGAAACAGGAGGGTGGAAGGAAAGGTTTTTTTAAGCTTGATGTCTGTACTAGATGGAATTCCACCTACATCTTGCTAGTCTAGGTGTTGGACTACTGTATGGTATTTGAAGATATGCTGGAGGATTGTAATCTTTTAGATTACTTGAGCTCCGATAATATGGACTTGATCCCTACGCATGATTGGATGCAGGTGAAGCATTTAGTGACTTTCTTAAAGATCTTCTATGATGTTACCTTAAAGTTCTCTGCATCGAACATGTGAAAGACACATATTTTCTTCCAGGTAACAATTAGAACTTTTAAATTTGATGCTTCAAGTTGCGATATTTTAACTTATTACATATTTTGCTTCATGCTATAGGCAGAAAGTGATGACATTTATTTGAGTGGGATGCAAAAAGTATGTTAGCCAAGTAAGATAAGTATTGGGGGGGTTTTACTCGAGTGGATTCCGACCCAAGGAAAAAACTGAAACTGAACAAGTTTTAATTGTTGCAACTATCTTGGATCCTAGTGCTAAGTTCGTTTGCTTTAGATACTTGTTTATTCTTTTCTTTGAACATATTATTGATCCTTGAAAGTATATTGAATCCTCGAGTTAATTCATCGTTAAGGTACTGGTTTTCGTTAAACATGAACCAAAGAATGACAAATACGATAGCTAAAATAGTCATGAGCTCTATCATCGTAGTCTTCAAAGACTACGACAAGTTTTATGGCTCATCATCATCTCAAGCACCAGATCCGG
This sequence comes from Pinguicula moranensis, assembly GCA_028565015.1. Taxonomy (NCBI): domain Eukaryota; kingdom Viridiplantae; phylum Streptophyta; class Magnoliopsida; order Lamiales; family Lentibulariaceae; genus Pinguicula; species Pinguicula moranensis. The sequence goes on along the minus strand of JAOWBN010209730.1, from coordinate 4,585 downwards.
GGACTAGTGCCTCAAAAGCCAGTGACATGTTGACCTGGTTTAACTCTTTCAAGAAACAAGTTAAAAGAGTCAATCCGAATGGATAAGTATTGGAGGATGATTGTGTGGCATCCACAGAGAACTTCAATATTCTGAATTGGTGGAGGGCCAATGAATCCAATTATCCGGTGATGTCACAGATGGCGAGAGATGTGTTAGCCATACCAATTTCCACAATGCCATCGGAAGCTATCTTTAGCATTGGTGGACGAGTGTTGGATGCTATCCAAAATTCTGTGGCATCAGGCACAACAGAGGTCCTCATATGCACACAAAATTGGTTAAATACAACTTCAGAAGAGATATATGCTATGGATGGCACATAGGATCCACAAACATATGAGCTAGATATAGGTATATTACTTTACTATTACTTTGTTTGTCTTTACCTTTATTTTTCATATGTTTTAACATTATTATTACATTGTAACGTTGCATTGTTTGCAGAGTTGAATAAGGTTCCACAGAAATTCATGACACGACTTCTATGTTGAACTTGAGGTTGAATAGAGGATTGTTGAACTTTAACTAGATAATTGTTGAGGTTGAATTTGTATTTGAAGATGAACTTGGAGTCTTGGACTGTAACTTATTGTGTCACATGTTAAATTTGAACTTGAAGTTGAATTTGGATTTAATTTTTTTGTCAGTCTTGTGTTGAATGTTTAACTTGAAGCATTTATTGAATTTCATTTGATGATAGACAAATTTGGAAAATGAACGATTTACAAGTACAGGTTAGCCTTTTTTTTTTTTCATTTTTATTATTTTTTAATAGTGATAAGTAGCATAAATCCTCTATCATTACCGCTACCGTTAGTGGTATAATGGTAATGGAATAATGGATAGCGGTAGAGGTAGTGGATTCGCGAATCCCCACCCGCTAAGTTAGCTGTAGCGATAGCGGATGACGACGGTCTGCTACTACTACTACCGTTGGACACCCGTAGTTGCATTGTGTCCATTGAACCAAGAGTTCAAAATCTATCCGTAGAATGATCTCGTTCTACCTTTGATCCTTACATATGCTTAGTCCTTCAATCACAGCACATAGTTCTGTAGAATTGTACGTTCCTTCCCCGAACTTGAATGACTATGCGACCGGAAACCTTCCTTGATCATCTCGAACAATGTCGCCCCCTCCAGTAGGTCCCGGATTACTTGTACAGCTGCCATCATGGTTTAATTTCCTCCAACTCGTAGGTGGCTTAGTCCAATGCATGAGTTCTCCATGATTTTCCCCTTTCAGCTTCACCTAGATGTTCATCTCACTCCAAATTCGTACATTAGGGGACTGCAAAACAAAAGCCTTATTAGATCTTTCTAGAATAGTAATGAGCAAACAACGAATTTTGCGCTAGATTTGGTCAGCTGACAGAAATTCTCTTTCAAATCGAGTCGTGTATCTTCTAGTCCAGAGATACCAGGTGCTAATGCAAGGGATGAGAGCTAAGATAAATCCTCTTAATCCTTTTCTCCAAGCATATGAAAACCAAAGGGTTAATCTTCTTTTCAGGTCAGAAGTGGCAGTGAATAACACCAAATAGGGTTGTTGCTCGGTTCCAAATTTCCATCACAAGGGAGCTGCTAGAAAGTATGTGATCATTTGATTTTGTATTGCCTTCTTTGCAACATTGGCACATAGAGGCCAACTGGACACCCTTTTAACATAGATTTTCATCAACCGGGAGACAATTATACCAAGCTTTCCATGTGCAATGTGAAATTTTGGTTGGTAACAGCTCATTCCAAATGAATTTTGAAGAAGACACCTTCTCTTCTTTTATCCTGATTGCTTCCCATGCTGTTTTGAACTCAAAGTCACCGTCCATTGAAGGTTTCCATATGACTTCACATTTTCTTGAGAAAGATGTGGCACAGGAAGTTCATGAATTTCCTCACTAATATCTGAGGCCACCATCTGTTGAATACAATCAAATCTCTAATGCCCATTGTCTAGGAGGTCCTTCATGCACAGGTCAGACTCATAATTTGAGTCATTCTTGTAGCTAGTGGACTCTAAGACAACCATTTATCAAACCAGAAACATGAGGTACCACATTTAACTAAGATCTTTATGTTCTCCACAACTTCATCCCTCATACTCATCGCGTAGCGCCATAGTCTCGAATCTGTTGGCCTATTTTCTCTTCCCAATATGTGTGTTCGCCTACTGTATTTAGCCTTGAAGAATTTGGCCTAAAGAGACAACACAATATCATGGCCATAGCCTTTTGTATCTCATCTAGGTCCCGGATTCCTAAACCTCCTTCTTGTATCAGTTTACATAGCTTTGCCCAGGATCTTCAATGTGCTTTTCGTTTACCCTGCGCCCCACAACAAATCTGATCCTGCTGCACATATTTAGAAATTTTTAGTATTGCCATAATGTGAATAGGTAAGTTTGCCATGACATGCCGAATCAATATCAATCTCCCTTCTTGCAAGAGCATCTTGCATTTCCACCAATTTCCCCTCTAGATATCCGGTTTGATACAAAATTCTTTGTTTTCTTCTCAGGCTGATGCGTTTGGAAACCACCATGAGAAGGTTTTAGTATACCTGACCCAGTAGTAAACGGACTCGGGTCCATAGAGGCGTGCATGTGTGGGGGTTAACATGTAGTGGATGTGGGTTACTATCTTAAAAACCTTAGTACTAAAGTATTAAATTGTAGCGTCATATTTCTTTATATGTAGCTATGAAATGCTCTTTCTAATCCGTGTAAGTTACTTCCAATACACCACCATTGATTTTGTCTTACTCACACACTCGACAAACCATTCATAGTACCTCTCCAACACCTTCATTAGATTTTTAATAGATCTCTCATGTTTGTTGGAGAAAACAAGGATATCATCTACATCAAGTGTGAGATTAAGGTGGACCCAACTGGGTGATGGAAATTTTTGATTTTCCTTTGCTCAAATTCTCTCAAGATCAGCCCAAATAAACAATCCTGCATTAAAATGATTAAGGATACAAGGGATCCGTTGTCTCAATCCTCTTGTCGCTGGGAAATACCCTAAGGATACACCATTCATTGAAGTAGAAAACCATTGCCCAATAAAGCATCTTATGAGAAGTTCACATGCCCCTGGAGAGAATTCATTTTCCTTTAAACATTTAACAAGAAAGCCCAGTTCACCTTGTCGTACGCCTCGCCCATATCCAATTTTATCATGGCATTACCCCCTCATTTTTTTGGGGGAGGGAGTGGATCCATTTTTGGGCAAGGGTATTATTATAAAAAATGCTTCTTGCCGGGATGAAAATGCCTTGTTACTCCAAGACAAGGATGCTCATAAATGGAGCCAACCGAGCTACAATAATTTTAGAGATCACTTTGTAGACGACTGAGCACAACTTGATTGGTCTGAACTTGTCAAAGCAATTCGGATTCTCTACTTTGGCAATTAGCACGATCATATTGAAGCAAACATCGGAGGAAGAGGTCTGCCCTTGAAAGAATTCCTGGATTGCAACCACCAAGTCAAAGTCACTGCCTGTGGTGTCCCATGTACTCTTGAAAAAATCTGCACCAAAGCCAGCTGGTCTTGGTGCACTGCAGCTATAATGCTTCCTTCACTTCATTGGGACAAGGCGTTGCATAAATGTTCTCATTATCAATACCATTCAGCTTGTTTTCAAATAATGAAGACAAATCATAGCTGCTGTTTTGTTGGCTTTCTGTAAGCATATCTTCAAAATATTGGGCACCAGCCTCGTGGACACTATGGGTCATCAAGGCTCACCCCATTCTGCAAAGTCATCCGTGTCATCACCCCTTTATTTCTTTTGAGATTGAGAATGGAATGAAAAAGCTTCGCGTTCTTATCGTCAACTAGTTTCTAGGATTTTTTGGCCATCTGTTTAAGTCTATTCACTTCCTTGGTTTCTCATGCTCTCAGCTTAGCATAAACCTCCATCAATTCAGCATCCACCTCTAAAGATATTGATTTTGCATTATGCTTTCTAATATCTAATCTCCATTCAAGCTATTTTATGTAATAATGTACTCTGTCAAACGTTTCCTTATTCCACTAACGCATTACAATCCATAGTTTCTTCAATTTAGCTCCTAAAGAGAGCAACCTGGCCTGCAAATTTAAAGAATTCCAATACTCCTCGACCAAACTACGGAAGGAACTATGGAGTACCCACATATTAAAAAACATGGAGTGTGTGATTCCATAGGCTGGAAACTCTTTTGTAGTCTTCACAAGCAGTGGCCTATGATCAGATAGTCTTCTGCTTAATAATTCACACTGTGCCCTTCCAAGTAAGTTCAAAAATTCAGTGTTCACAAGTGCCCTGACCGGCCTAGCCTATTTCTGGGCTCCTCCTCGTTGCCCATTGCACCACCATGAGTATTTAGACCCTACACGTGGAGATCCACGAATCCAAAAACCAAACCAAACCAAACATACCCAGTATATCCCGCCTTTCGGTAGGGTCTGGGGAGGGTAGGATGTACGCAGTCATACCCTGCCCTCTAGCAAGAGATCAAGAGACTGTTTCCGTGGAGACCCTCGGCTCTTCGAAC
>JAOWBN010209719.1:0-14037 GCA_028565015.1 Pinguicula moranensis | reverse complement strand
GTCTAAGTGCCGGAATTGAGGTGTTTTTTTTTTAGAAGGAAAAAAAGCATGTCAGGAGGTGCTTATTTTTTAGAAAATAAGAACAAGTAGTAGAAGGTTGGCTGCGCAAAACACTTTTTTTTTAAAAAAAAACTGCTTATAATCCAATTATAATTTTAAGAAGGCTACGCAAAATGGGCCCTTATTCATGTTATGATTTATTTTACTTTTTTTTGTATTTTTTTCCGATATTTTCATAAAAGTAAAAAAATAATTATTTAATTAAAAATAATATTTTAATATTTTAAAAAAAATCAGTAACGGATTTAACGGATTTCCGTTATTTCTGCTATTTTTTAACAGAATAACAATAAGAGACATAGTGGAAAACAGCCGAAACCTGAAAAAAAAAATATTCAGTCCACTAAATTACCGGACGAAAAACAAAAAAGGGCTTTTAAGTTTCGGTATATCCGGGATCGACACTTATCTTGTTTAATACATCATTAGGGTATATATAAATATACACCGGATGAAAATGCTTGGGTAAACGGAAATTCGGTAATTTTGAGGTTAAAAAAAGTTAAAGTCGTGTCTTTGTGGTGTGGGCATTTAATTCTTTATATGTCATAATTGACTAATTTGATAATTGATTATCATGGGTTTCTAGATGCAAGTGTGAGAGTGGTCACATTCAAATGGCCAAATACTAGTAGAATAGCTGGAACAATTCAATTTTCCATTATGGAGCTTAAATTCTTATAGTTTTTCTTCTAAACAAAATTCTACTTTGTGCTTCACCATGTTCATACGAATAATAGACCAATGGGAACTCAAATTTGTAAATAAAATGAAAAAATTGAGCCATCACAATATATTTTCTCGACCAAATTTCAATAATTGTGTAGATTCACAATTTACTTTTGCCCAGTATGCAATTCATAATTTAAACACAAAAGGAATAAGACAGGTGTGAAGCCAAGATAAGTAGTGTCTTGCCAAGTGACTACTCCTATTAATATTTGATACTAAATAAACAATATGAAATAGTAGTCTACAAGAGGACGATATAGACATCAGACAACATTTTTGAAAACTAATGCTAGGGGGCGAATTAGCTGACAATATGTATTGACTTTAATTTTAAAGGACTTCTAAATGCTAGGGGCCAATATTGAAAACTCTAAATTCTAAACCCTAAATCCTACGGATATATTTGCACAACATTGAATGGGTGCTCCATTGAGCACACATGCATAATTGAGTGAAATTATGTATTGAGTAAAATTTCAGGCAACCACCTTCTATCATATAATTGGGAAGGTAGGTGTTACTTCAGCTCTTCAGACTTTTCATTAACATTGGTAGAATAGGAAGTGCATTACGTCCTATTTTTATAGGGACATCATTCGAGCTTTGAAACCGAAGTTAACACACATTAACATTCAATCCAATAATTAATTACCAATTGAATCAATAACCATCATCAATTGACCAAACTCTTAACTAGAGAGAAATAGCTCTGCTCTTACCTTTGGAATAATTCAGATTTCGATTGGTATTACTCAGGTTCTTCTAGCCACTCAGGGGGTTACTTTGTATATGGAATAAAAGAAAGTTTGTGAGATCTTCACTGTTCTCAGGAGAGGGCTTCTTAGGCATAACTGGACACTGGCTAGGTGAGCAAGATCCTTCTAAACCAAACCAAACCAAACATACCCAGTATATCCCGCCTTTCGGCAGGGTCTGGGGAGAGTAAGATGTACGCAGTCATACCCTGCCCTCGATCAAGAGATCAAGAGACTGTTTCCGTGGAGACCCTCGGCTCTTAGAACACGCACACACACACACACAAAAAAAAAAAAAAAGAGAACGATATGAGCAAGATCCTTCTCATATGATAAATGTATATGGACCAAGTGACTTGATAGGAAAACAAGCTCAGTGGCAACTTTTGATAGAGTTTTTACTGCCTCTTAAATCGAATAAATGTTGTATTATGAGGGATTTTTATGCAGTAACCAAGCTGAGTGAGAGAAAAGGTGTAGCGGCCCACCATTATATGCAAGAAGTAACCTTATTCAACTACTTAAAGAATTTGAGAGCTATGAGCAAATTAGACAGGTTCTTGGTAAGTAATAAGGGGCTAAATTCTAAAGAAACATGGTCCCAAGAAGGACTGGACAGGGATGGGTCGGACCATTGCCCTGTGAGCCTATCATCTAAGCAACTAAACTGGGGCCCCAAACCATTGAAAGTCTTTGACTCTTGGCTGTTGGATAGAACCTTCACGGATCTGGTTGAACATGTCTGGAGCACCACGAACATAACTGGATTTAAGAGTTATCAGATTCTGATGAAGAGCAAACAGTTGAGGCAGAACATCAGATTGTGGAACAATGCCAGGCCAAGGAACCTGGCAGAGAAGAGGAAAATGCTGCTGAGGAACATCTAAAGTATTGAACTAGCTGCTGAAGAGGACACCTCTTCCACTGTAGATCAGCGACTGTTGCCTAACTTGCATCTTCAGTTAGACAACATTTCTGGACAATTGAACAACACTGCTTATCAGAAATCTCGGATTCAGTGGATCCAGCAGGGGGATGCAAACTCTGCTTTTTTTCCACAATAGTCTGAAGAAATCTAGAACTATCAATAGAATAAGTGGTGTATGGGAAGGCTCAACCTGGCTAGAAGAACCTGAGAGGATTAAGGAGTGTTTCATTTTCCACTTTAAGGAAAGATTTACTGAGAAAATCCCCATCAGACCACTCCTAGTCTTCCAAGCAAAGACTCTGGACCTGGCTAGTAAAAGGCTACTGCAGCAACCATTTTCAGAACCTGAGGTACTAGCTGCAATTGCTAACTGTGGCAGTAACAAAATCCCCGGACCTGATGGCTTCAACTTTAAATTCATCAAGAGATTTATCCACATTCTGAAGCCGGATATAATGCAGTTAATGCTCGAGTTCTACAAGAGAGGCAGATTGTGCAAGGGAAGTAATGCCTCTCATATCTCCCTGATAGGTAAGTCAGCAGACCACTGTATGTCAAGGACTATAGGCCAATTACTCTCATTGGATTTATACCGTAGATCATATCTAAAGTCCTAGCAAACAGGATTAAACAGGTAATGGGAATGCTGATCAGTAGCACTCAATCTGCCTTCATCGCAGGAAGGAAAATGGTTGACAACGTGATTGTTGCAAATGAAGTAATTGATGAGGTCAAGAAACAGAAAAGGAAAGCTCTCATATTTAAAGTAGACTTCGAGAAGGCATTTGATACAATTCATTGGAACTACATGTTCAGCATCATGTCAAGGATGGAATTTCCAGCATGCTGGTTGTGATGGATCAGGGGATTACTGGAGTTTGCTTCCACTTCAATCCTTATCAACGTGAGCCCCACAAAAGAATTCTATCCTTCATGCGGCATCAGACAACGAGACCCCGTCTCCCCCTTCCTCTTCCTCCTGGCTGCTGAAGGATTATCTGCCATGATCAGCAGAGTAACTGATCTGAATCTGCTCACTGGACTGGACATTGGCAGAAGGAAAGTGAAAGTATCCCACTTACAGTTTGCGAATGACACATTAATATTCAGCCAAGCAGACTGGACCTCAGTGCATGCCTTCAAAGCCATTATGCTCAACTTTGAGCTGGTTTCAGAATTGAAGATTAATTTTGCAAAAAGTAAATTGATTGGAGTGAATGTTGATCCGGATGTTTTGTCAGATATGGCCTCATATCTCAATTGCCAATCAGCTGCCACGCCTTTAAAATATCTGGGATTACATGTAGGGGCGAGGACAAGCAAACCAAGTACTTGGTAGCCTGTGCTGGACAAATTTCACAATGCTCTAACATCATGGGATCACAAGCAGCTATCATATAGAGGTAAGTAAGTCTTGATGAACTCTGTGTTATCAGCTCTTCCCTCCCACTTCTTCTCCTGCTATAAGGCTCCTAAGTCTATCATCAGAAGGTTGCTATCTATCCAAAAAGGCTACTTTTGGGGCAGCATCGCAGAAAAATCTAAGATGTGTCTAGCCTCTTGGAAGAAAATCACTACAACTGTGGATAAGGGTGGCCTAGGCATTAGGTGTCTTTCCTCCTTTAACACTGCCATGCTTTGTAAGTGGGGCCTTCAGATACTCAATGGTGAACCATCATTTGTCAATGAAATTCTGAGATCAAGATATGATGATAAATCTTCACTCTGCATAGCAGGGCTGAGGACCCTCCTTCCTTCTGATAGTAGCTTAGAGAATCCCTTGATAGGCAGACCAAAAGGGAGACGCTATGCCTCTGATTGGTGGATCAACTTATCAGATACCTTGAATTGCAACTCGTTTATGGACAGCACACGCTTGCAGTTGGGGAATGGAGTGCGTATTAGGCTATGGACAGATAAGTGGCTTAATAATAAGGCCCTTGCAAAGAGCTTCCCGCGACTGTTCAGGAATGAACTCAATAAAGATATTTGTGTTGCTGATGCAGGATCTTGGACTGATGGAATATGGACATGGAACTGGAGATGGCCACTCCACCACACTGAACTCCTGGACCTAACTGAGCTAATGAATTCCTTAATGAATATATCTCCACAAATCCAAGGTATAGACAAGTACACTTTCAACTGTAATAAGGAGGGGACCTATACTGTGAGAGATGCATACCGGATCATTATCTCATATTCACAACAGATGTTCTCTCCTTCACATATAGCACTCACACGGCACATTTGGAAGAGCTTTGAACCAAGAAAAATCTGCTATTTTGCTTGGATCTTAATACAAGATGCCGTGCCTACAAAAGCTACTCTTCAGAAGATTATACCAGCCGACCAAGATATTACTTGTCCTCTATGTCATGCAGCAGATGAGACTGTCTCGCATGTGTTTACTGAATGCTCCTTCACGCATAGGTTGTGGAGTTGCATTGAGTCCTGGCTATCTCTGCCATCTGCTGATTCTGATGGACATATTACCCCTACTCTTCAAATGCACTCTTCCTCAGCTCCCCCAAGTATCCACACACCAGCTTGGAACTCTATATGGTTATCTATGGTATGGCCAATCTGGAAGGCAAGGAATAAATCTCACTTCCCTGCGGCCAAACCACATACTCAGTTGCTACTGCATGGTATTCAAACACAAATCTGGTTGTGGATCCAATCGAAGAGACAGGTTAACATGTTCCCATATAGTTTCTCTGATTGGCAGCTAAACCCACAAGCCTGTCTAAACTTCTAAATGAGGTAACTCAAAACCATATTGTGGCATTCTGATGAAAACTCAAATGAGTTAAATTCTTGATTCATTTGCACTTATTGTTCAGTGTAACTTTCTTTGCACTTTTATGTGGTACAGGTTAGGTACAAATGAGTGGTGAACATCCAGGAGTACAACACGGGGTAACTTAAATTAACTGCAATGAGGTAGTCAGGATTAGTTGGCATGCTTGTCACTATTCTATTTCACATGGAGCAGGCTTGCTTATCATATTTTTGGTGGTGCCTCATTGCTTTCGCTTCAATAAGGTACAGGTTAGGTCCTGAAGGAGGAGTGATAGCACATCATCACCTCATTCAGAGTAACAGGAATCCACCCCACCCATTGCTACTACAAATTGAATGTGCTATTTAACTGCCATGCTATATGCAATATATTCGGAGATCTTGATGTAGTTCCATACTGTGAGGAGTGTACAACCACAAAATCCCAAAATATCTGACCGCTGACACAAAGAGTTGTTGGTTCCTTGCTAGAACAATTCTGCTACTTTCTAATCAATATCAGAACCCTGATCTAGAACAGCTCTTGGAACAACAGATAACAACAATATTCTTGATACAAAGGGCACTGTGGCCCTGCATAGTTAAATGGACTGGTGTAATGACATAAGATGCTGCTCCATAAGGGTGCCACCAAGATTTCTTACTACACAATAGTTGCTCCAACACGAGATTGTGGCCCAACAATGCTACAAGCAGGAAAAAAAAGTCTATTGGAAGCACAATAGTGAAGCTGTTAAAGGAAAACACATGCCCAGAGAAGATTTCAAAGACAATGCACTTAATCCAATAACAAAGGAGACAATGATTCTAAAAGCTGGATGAGGCTGAATGGTTGCTCGAAAGTGAATTACTATATCCTTGCTCGACTGGCTATATCCTCTATACATTACAGGGATAGCTCACCAAACTGGAAGAAGCTATGTACCAATATTCCCCAAAAAGGATATTGATAAGTTGATAGTCATGATATCCAAGCTTGGTGAAAAGCGGTTGATGGCGATGAACTAAATGCGGAGATGCTTGTGCATTCATGAGGTTAGAGGAGCCATGTATCAGATCACACTTAGCTATACTAGAGGATAAGTTAGACGGGCAGGATATATAGTTCGCAGACAAGGAATCAACCATTGACTCCATCATTTTAGGTCCATTGCCTAGACTGCTAGCCTTGTGCCTATATTTTTCGTTTGATTTTTTTTCCTCTTTCGTTTTTCATTCTGTAAATACATTATATTATATATATGAAATTTGGCTTACAAAAAAAATCGAACTAAAAAACAAAATTTCAAATATCAATTTAAGGCTTTTCGAATTCATAGGTTTTTAATGCAATTAACCATAAAATCATGCAATTAATACATTCAACTGCATATTCAAAGTTCTAATTCAATCCAATTGAATGTTTAAAACCCCTAATTCAAGAATCCGAAAATTCCATAAAGGGGTTTTTTGAATCTACGAACCAATCTTGCAATTAAACATATATTTACATAATTCAAATATCTAATTGCATAATTGAACACCTAATTGAACAAATTTGAATGAAATACGAGAACCCCTATTTTTAGGGTTCTAACAAATTTCGGATTTTTCAATCCCAGGACCAATTGAGCACTTAATCATGTAATTCATGCTTTCAATTACATAATTAAACTATTAATTGAACCAATTCGAACAAAAACGAACAAAATTGTAAAATCCCGAATTAGGGTTCTTAGGATTTTGCTAAATTCGACCGATTTATCCAATTCAATATCAAATCGAATCCAAATCCATGAAATTACACTAATTTCAACACCAAGAACATTAATTAAACACAACCTCGCTCTGATACCATTGTTGGGCAAAAACATGCAATTTTGAAAAATTTCGGAAACTTTCAAATCCGAACCAAAATCAAAATCACAACCCATAAATACGTGTAATCCAATGTTCTTGATGCAAGGGATAGCAAACCGACCTGAATTCCGAGCGAATTTGGAAATCCCGTGAAGAATCGAACAAATCTAGAAGTCACGCGAACCTCCAACGAAGGAGATCTCCACCGAGTTCACTCCTTGGCTAATGAAAAGTGGCTGCTAGACCACGACGAGGCCGGAATTTCACGGCGGCAATGGACGAGAATTTCGAATTCTCGAGTTTTTTGGTCGCGCGTTTTTCTTCTTCGTTAAGAATTAAGAAACTCTCCGTTGAGAATCCCGTTCTCTTTTAATCGACCGAAAACGCAAATCTTTTATCCCATTTGGGTTCAAAGCCCATTTGACATTTAATTCATTGGGCTCGCGTTTTACTCGAGCCCAATTGCAAAATAATTACTTGGGTTCATTCTTATTGAGCTCAATTGCATTAAATTATAATTGAATTGGGTTCAGGTCCCACTAAAACCCAATTTGCTCTTTTCCGTGAAATCCATCAATTATGTCCCACATAATTAATTCTTAATATTTCATTTCGCCAAATAGAGCGACCTAGTAGGATCCATATCCAGATCGCTAATAAATTAATATCATTAATTTATAAATCATAAGCGACATCTAGCAATGCATTATGACCCGATCTGATACAGACAAATCGTGATCCTTTAATCATATTTAGTATTAGTTTTTTCATCACTTAATATCCAATAATTAATGTCAAACGTAGGAATGTGTCATCCTTGATCATTAATTACTTTTTTTTATCTTCAGTATATAATTGTTAATATGTGACTATCCCATAATCACAAATGCGTGCGTAATAATAATTATTGCATCAAGGGACACAGAGATATTAATAATCTAATCCAAGATGAGATAGACAAAAGTATCATCTTAATAATTCATAACTTCTAACATGAATAATGCATATTCAGAAAACTTAGTCTTATAACCCCTCGGTTAAAAGGAGCGTTTGGTAACCTCACGTAATACACATTCATCACCCAAAATCATAAATATCTCAGATAACTAAATTAATACTATATGACTTTGCTGGTGACACAAACACAATCCATACTGTAAGTCAATATAGGTCAAGTCCAATACTCATGTACCTCGTACACTCGTATTTCATATGATTAAATAGATGCCCCGTATCAATGATCTGTGAAACATGATCATGCATTAATTCACATGTTAGTCGATATAGTCATCTAGTTGTTTCTTTGCTATGACTTAAGACCAAAAACTCATTTAGAGTCTTGATTAAATCCTGGAGTTTCACAAATCGAATCCTCAACTCAAATGATCCATAATATATATAAAGCTCAAAGAACAAAATGATATACATAATTCAATATACATGACACTAACAAGTGCACCATCAATTGATTGGTGCTCTAGGTCACTAACTAATAATCTTCCACTTGAACTAGAGCCAATCATATACCACTTACTAGGCCCTATAAGTTCATATACAAAAATCCAATTCCTCATGTATCTTATATCCATAGCACCAACATGTCTCTCATGTTGTGCCAGAGGAAGTGGTTTTGTCAGTGGATCAACTGTGTTGCTGTCCGTACCTACTTTGCACATTTTGATGTCTTTGTTTTTAACAAACTCCCGAATAAAATGATACTTGCGTTTGATGTGCATAGTGCGCTTGCTGGATCTGTAATCCTTCGCATTTGCAATTGCTTCGGTGTTATCACAATAAAGTTCCATCGCATCTGCAATACTGGGAAACCATCAGGTTGTACCATGTACACATCCTCTTCCATAACTCCATTCAAGAATGTGGTTTTGATATCCTTCTACCAAATTTCATAATCATGAAATGCAGCAATAACTAAAATAATCTGAAGTGATTGAAACTTGGTCACTGGTGCAAATGTCTCGTCATAGTCGATCCCTTTCACCTGAGTAAATCCTCCTAGTGGATTGAAAATTGAGTGCGATAACGATATGTTTGGTCCAACTCATACAAACAAGGGTTTTGCATTCTTGATTTGGATGGAATTTATAACGATTCTATTAATTCTTCCATTGCCTTAGTTTTCAACAATGACACAACTTCTCAACTTGTTAAATAGCATGCTAGACTTGATAACATTGGCCAAGATACGTTAAAAAGACTTGCTAAGTGCTGTCTATTAAACCAACTCACTAAGGCTAAGTTGTTTGTGTGTGAACCTTGCTTAGCTGGCAAAAAGCTAGCAAGAAGCCTTTCGGTAAGGCTTCTCGAGCCTCAAGTCCATTGGATTTAATCCATTCCGACATTTGCGGACCCATATGCATGAAAGAATGCCATGTGGTTTCTTATTTCATCACAATCATAGATGGTTACTCGCATTTCGGACACGTGTACCTGTTGTCTCATCTCCACGAAGCACTTGATGTGTTCAAATGCTACGTAGCAGAAGTAGAGAACCAATTGGACAGAAGAGTTAAGATTCTTTGGACTGACCACGGTCATGAATACCTTTCTGATATGTTCAAAAAGTATTGTGATGAAAATGGCATTGTAAGGCAACTTACCATTTCTTATATCCCGCGGCAAAACGGTGTTGCAGAATGTAGGAATCGCACCATGCTTGATATGATTAGGTCTATGATGGCGCAAGCCAACCTATCCATTAACTTTTGGGGAGATGCATTGCTCACAACAACATACATTCAACAGAGTATCAAGCAAGAGTGTATCCACCACTCTATATGAGTTATGGAATGTAAAGAAGGCAATCTTAAACCATATGCGACCATGGGGTTCGGCGGGCTATGTGTACAACCTAACTCACCAACATGCATGGAATACTTGGCCCAAGAGAAATCAAGAGGGTGTTTATTTGATACCTCGAACATTCAAAAGGATATGTAATGTTTAGTGAATACACGAACGGGGCATGATTGAAATCGATAGTCGCAATGTCAACTTCCTAGAGGATTATATCAGTTCCCAACTATCGGAGAAATAAAACAGAATGGTGAGTTGTATGAGTTGCAAAAAGACTCGTCGTTATCTCTTGGTGTGGGGGAAAATATGTTTTACCAAACCACCTAGAATCCCACCTATTCTAGGTGAGAACTTGCCACATGAGAACCAACATGAAAGAGAGGTAAGTCCTCCATACTTCATGCCTAACGAAAATGAGGGTCAACAAGAAAGAGAAGTAAGTCCTCAAAATTTCATGTCTAGAAATGAGACCAATTCTCAAAATCTAGGCAATGAAGATGTGATAAATACCCCACAAGCCATATGATTAGTGGGAGTAGGGGTGGGCGAACGGTCATCGGGAGGCCCAATTTTTGACAAAATTTTGGGATTTCGGGTCGAGATCGGGACTGAGATTTCGGTCCCGAAATAAGTTCAAGTCGGGATCAAGTTTGGAAAAATGGGGGGAAATTTTTGAGTCGGGATCGGGCTTTAGGGCAACCTGATCCCGATTCATAATAAAAAAAAATATTAAAAATACTAAAAAAGAAAAAAATAATAATAATATTTTGGGCCTTAGGACCAAAAAATTGGTCCTGATCTAGTTTGGGACGGGATTGGAATTCGGTCATGCCCGATCCCGAATCCCAATTGCCCACCCCTAAGTGGGTGTGACCCTTCTCACATCGTTAGCCCCACGAGCCACAAGGCTAGTGGGAGCAGACCCTCAAGCAAGTAGAAGATCCTGTTATCCGAAGGAGTGAACGACGAAGAATTTTTCAACCATACTTTCAGATTGAGGAAAATGTATTATTCTGCTCTCTTTTGGAAGTAGAAGAGCTCACCTCTTATAACGATTCTATGGACTCACTCAATAGAGAAAAATAGCTACGTACCATGAAGGATGAAATTGACTCGATGCAAACAAACGAGGTTTGAGAACTTGTTGATCCATCACATCGCCGAAAACAAATTGGATGTAAGTGGGTATTCAAGGTTAAGCGTGATGCAGATGGATCAATAAAAAAGTTTAAAGCATGACTCGTGGCAAAAGGTTTTACCCAAATCTAAGGTATAGACTATGAAGAGACATTTTTTCCTGTGGTGAGGATTGTCTCTATTCGCCTACTTCTAGCACTGGTTGGCCATTTGGATCTCGAACTATTCCAAATGAACATAAAGACTGCATTCATCATTGGAACACTTGAGGAAAATATCTATATGGATCAACCCATTGGGTTTATCTTAGCAGGTCAATATGACAAGTTATGCCATCTTAAAATATCTATATATGGATGTAAATAGTATTCCAGATTGTAGTACTTCAGGTTTCATGAGGCAATTACTTCGTATGGCTTCAACATGATAGATGAAGATCATTGCACGTATGTCCTAAAGACAAAGGAAGGAATCATGTTTCTCTCCTTATATGTCGACGACATACTACTAGCTAGAAACAACATGAGAATGATCAACGCCACTAAATAGTGGCTATCCTCCGTCTCCGAGATGAAGGAAATGGATGAAGCTAGGTAAGTCCTAGGCATAGAGATATGCAAAAATCGTTATAAGAGAATGTTAGGTTTGTCCCAACAAGCATATATAAACAAAATCTTAGAACGATTTAGAATGCATTCCTCTAAACCCTTTGACATCCCTATTAATAAGGGTCTGGTACTAAGCCTCAATCAATGCCAAAAAACAGATAAGGAAAAGGAAGAAATGAGCATTAAGAAGTTTGATGTACACCATGTTATAGACACAGCAGGACATTTGCTTCGCGATTAGGTTGGTGAGCCATTACCAAAGCAACCCGGGGCATGCTCATTGGCAAGCAGTCAAGAGGATTTTCCGTTACATTTGTGGAATGACTGATCTAGTCATATGTTATCAAGGAGGAGACATGTGTTTAAAGGGATTCACGGATGCTGATTGGGGAGGCGACCCGGACGAGTCCAAGTTAACCCATGGATATGCCTTCATCCTAGGTAGAGTAGCTATATTTTGGTGCACCAAGAAGTAAGACTGTATCGCTTGTCAACCATTGAAGCAAAATATATCGCGTGTAGCGTAGTCGTGCAAGAGGCACTCTGGATCAGAAGCTTCCTATAGCACCTCGATTTAACTTCGAGACCCAATGATCATGTAGAGCTGAACTGTGACAATACTGCAGCGATTCAGTTCGCTAAGTATTCAAAATTTCATAGGAAGACAAAGCACATCCAGAGACGCTATCACTTTGTTCGAGACGCTATCAACAACGCAGAAATAGATATCAAGTATATTCTTACCAACAAGATGATCGTTGATCCAATGACCAAACCCATTATTAAAGATGTGTTTAGAGCTCATGTCATAAGTCTAGGATTACGTAGGGTTTGATCACATCTTGTAAATAATTAGGACATGTTTTTATAACAATTGATTATGAAATAAAATTGGTGTTTTCTTTCATTTGAGAAATACTCTCGTGCATGCAATCAATTAATAAGGCACAATAAATATCACAAAAAGATTAATGGTTGGCCATATCACACAGAAAATCGCTCTTATGCTTGTGTAGCATGAAGGATGAGACTGATAAATGTTCTGGACAATCACTTCAGTAGGTCTGAAATGAGATTCTATGTGAATCGAATGTGAAATATCTGGGTTTTCACATTAAAGCTTTAAAGCCGAATGTAGATAATAAAGACTAAGTGTATTTATCAATGGCTATGATTCGTATGGCATAAATAAGTGACATACCCACCTAAGTTGGAGTCATACCATGACACACATATCATACTGTGTGTGCTACAGAACGAAGTTGTGAAAATGACAAAAGAATCCCTTAATTGTCATTGTGTGATCACATGGACATACGTTTATCCACTTAGATGTTACTCTTTAACTTGGAGCTATGACTTGGAGCTGTGACTTGAAGTTGAGGCTTGATAATGCTACTTTAGTATGTCATCCAAGGGCTAAGATCTATATAGTTCAGCGGACTATGCTAGGAAAGCAGTCGAATTGATACGGATGATCAGTAGTGTCTAAGGAACAATCTGTCTAGTTTCACCATATTTGTCATGGTGGTTATATTAAGAATGTAACCAAATATTGTATAGCTTAAAGGGATACGTAACTATCGGTGATGTGAAGAAGATTTGGGTATCATCGCATTGAAAGTGTCATGTTAGTTAGATGATAACTTAATATAACACTACTAGTTACTTTATGGTTGCCCGACTCATTTTTCGTATGAAGTATCGAGAGATTTTGAAAACTTTATTTTGTAATACGGCTTATGTAGCCGAGTGGAAGTTGTTAGACAAAATATATAATATGTTTAATTGAATTAGTTATGATCATTATTTGTTAATTATATAATATTAAGAATTCTAATTAGAGTATGATTCTACTACCATAATTAGGTGTAATTATTTGTTATTACCCAATATTGAGAATTCTAATTAGACTAAGATTTTACTACTTTAATTAGGTTTAAGGTCAATTATGTAATTACATATTAATTACTAAACCCTAATCTCCCCCAATAAATAAGGCGTTCAGTACGCCTATTTACTTGCTAAAATTGTTATTCTCATGTGTTTAGACCCGAAACATATATATACAGTTTCTCTCCAATTGTTGCCTTATTATCTGTGAGTAGAAATCTGAGTACGTGTATTACAATGAGACTCCTGGCTCGTGTTCGTGATATAATCAACTAAAACATTACGGTTCTATACATTTCCACATTAAAAGAACGATTCGTTATCGTATTTAGTTTAATTATTATATCTGTTCTAGATCTACACCATCATCATCTGAGAGTCAATAACACAAAAGTTTCAATAGGACGCAGAACGTGAAATTAATGGATCTCTTCCTCTGGAGGGTTTTGCAATTTGAACCCACCCC
>JAOWBN010209708.1:0-14040 GCA_028565015.1 Pinguicula moranensis | reverse complement strand
TAGAAGGTTTACCTTCTTAAAATAAGAACAAGTAGTAGAAGGTTGGCTGCGCAAAACACTCTTTTTTAAAAAAAAAACTGCTTATAAACCAATTATAATTTTAAGAAAGTTGCGCAAAATGGGCCTAAAATCCAAATTTATGCAACATATGGATCATGAATCCCTAATCGAGTGAGTGAATGCCTTTTCAATATCCCCTTTTAGGAGGATACCTTTCTGTTTAAGATCTTCGATCACCAACCATTCCATAATTTGTCTTGACCTAATGAAAAGTCATTTGTGTGGGAGAGATGATTGTGTCAATAACATAACTGAGTCTCCTCTCAAGTAGTTTCTCCAAAATTTTATATGCGCTTCCCATCATGGATACAGGCCAAAATTCTATAATCTTCATGGGGTTAATTTCTTTTCGAGCAGAATTATGTGAGTGAAACTGAGTCATTTTCTTAGTTTGCCTTTCTCATGGCACCACTGGATGAACTTGATGAACTCTGTTTTGATTGAATCTCAACGCTTTTTTATGAAGTGAAAATTGAATCCTTCGGGTCTGGGCTCTTATTCGAGGAACTTGACCACACCATTTCCTTAATCTCCTTCTTCCAAAAGGCTAAGCTAAAAATTGAGTGTCTTAATCTGAGAGGACGTGCTCCATCGGCCAATCATAATAATCAAATGAGTAATGAATAGCAAAATGATGTCTGACTCATGCCTTGATCTCTTCTACATTCTCTGTCCAATGTCCATTCAGGTTCATATAACATATACAATTCCATTTTATGTTCTTGTTGATTTTGGCATGAAAGAATTTATAATTTTCATCCTTCTGTTTAACTAGATTGTTCTTACTTTTTGATAAAGGACATTGTCCTGCCTTTGTTTACGAATTGAAAGCTCTGCCTGGTTTCGGTATAAATTCTGAAGTTCTATCGTACTGAACTCCCTCATGTCTTCCATATTTGATATGATTGCCTGTTGTGTCTCAACTGCAGAATGTACGGTTTCATTTGATTAGCACACTTCGTAGCCTTTGCAGCTTGTATTGAAGGATATATCCCGCACATTCCACCATTTGAGCTTCACTCCAAGTCTGTACAACAAGATTATTATAATCATTGTTATCATCCTAGCAGTTCAACGACCGAAAAGGGGTTGGCCCTCAATCTTTCCTCTCAAATTTTAGCAACATTGTGCGATGATCAGAAGTAGTTTTATCCAGAGCAAGTTGATGGAGATGTGGCCACTTTAACGTCCATTATGTAGAGAGTAGAAATCCATCCAATCAACATGCTGCACTGCCTCCTGGTGTTGACCAAGTATATTTTCTCATTTGAAGAGGAATATCCGCAAGTTCAACTTGTCAGATGAACGTATCAAACTCAATCATTTTACTACTTGGCATTAAAATATTTTTCTTTCATTCTTCCAATTTTCGCACGATGTTGAAATCCTCATAGAAGCACCACAGTCCTGTGGGATCAAGCTGCTTCATCGCCTCTATTCTATTCCAGAGTTTTTGTTTACTTGGCATATCACACGGTGAATAGATGTTTATTATGTAAACTTTTGTTCTGTTTCAGCCTCATTCTCCTTCTAATTCTAGAATACCCTCTTCTTCCCAGTATCTTGTATAAGAGAAGACTATTGGACCCCAAATACTTAGCAAAACGCAGAAAGTCTCGTAGCTTCTTTGCAACCCATTAAAAATTTACTGCAGGCCACATTGCTCTACAGTCCTGTATTAAAACCGAGTTTGATTTAGTTTATTGTATTCAAACTAAATTTACTTTGTGTTTTTGCACCAAATATTGTAAATCTCGCTTTTTCCGTCTATCCCCTTACCCTCTTATATTTCAAGAGCCTACATTCATTGATCAACTTGTTAGGCACCATGACTAATTTCCTTGAGTTTGATATGACTTATTCACTCGCGATCTCTCACCTCCATTTGCTTAATGATCCCTTCAAGCTCAGTGTTTGGGGCATTAGATTATAATCCCATTTCCACGCCAAGTTGACGAATGTGTACTACCTCCGGTATAGGAGCCACTTCAGAAGTAGTAATGACTGGAACTGAGGGGGAAGATTTTACTCCTTTCCTATGTTTTTATTGGCAATATATCCCAATAAAAATCAGCGTTCTTCTATATCACATTGCGTTGCTTCTTGTTATAACCATGTACGCTTGATTCAAAAGATTTATCAATTGTAATGAGTAAATTTCATGCAAGAATCTAAAGAACACAAAGATTTATCCCGTGGTATCCAAATTTCAATGAATTTGACTAGTCCACGTTGAGAATCCGACTATGGCG
The DNA here is from genome assembly GCA_028565015.1 of Pinguicula moranensis. NCBI lineage: Eukaryota > Viridiplantae > Streptophyta > Magnoliopsida > Lamiales > Lentibulariaceae > Pinguicula > Pinguicula moranensis. The sequence goes on along the minus strand of JAOWBN010209708.1, from coordinate 11,728 downwards.
GATAGAGCTCCTTGCGTGCAATGTCCTTCACTATGAATCAATAAAATATATTGCCACATCGGACAACTCCAGCATATGGCTGATTGTATAGAGGTTGCTAAATCCCTTTCGTTAAAACTGACAGCAATGATTCATCTCATTCCCATAAGGATGAAGACGTTCTTAATTAAAGACCATAGCCACAGTTTGAATGAAACTTGTATACATGTGCATGAATTGGCAATTGCAGAGGTGTTTACAAACATGAAGTGATGGGACCAGACAGAGAAAGTGGAGGGAAGACAAACGTGGATTTGGCTCAGGAATGTCCCGATGCTAGGTTGGTATCAAAATTTCTATCGATTCATAACCGAGCGTTTGGGCGATATTGTGAATGTGAAATTACTGCTTTGCCCTTAATGATGTGATCTTGGCTGTTCATTTACTGTTTGATCTAAAATTGTCAAGTGTGACACATGGCATGATCCTGTATTCTCACTGTTACTTATGAATCTAATGGTTGATGTTAATTATCGGCAAAATCCGGGATTGATACCCGGCTCAATATGGACCATCCATGTGTAGTGTGATCCAACGGTGGAAAATAGGGTAGTTTACTCGATTCTCGAACCATCGCTTGCAAAGAGATCTTGGCCATTCTTCTACTAACATGATCGTACGTCCATTATTAAGAGATGAAAAAGATGAGATCCTAGCCATTGAATGTGCAGATTGATCGTGCACCTCTTACTCATACTTAACGGGACGTATTCCTGTTCGTTCGATCAGAAGGAAACAATGATCAGGATTGGCCTGAAGCAAAATATATATACGGCAAAATGGCAGAATAATTGACGAGAACTCTTATGACCTTATCTCTCCTCTCGATATACTTCTGTCTTTTCAAGGGTTTTTTGTCGAGAAAATCTCTATTTTTTTGCCTCTTTTGTAATATTTTGGCGTATTCTACAACCAAATTCTAAATCTTTGGTGATCCGTTGTCACCGTTATACTGCAAGTCTATTTGCTGATTTTGGAGATCTGTTTTTAAGATTTTACTGTAGAGATTGTAATATCTTGGGATATTTGGACCTGTTTTGGTTTGGTGATTAATATAAGCAGCGAAAATCCATTTGGAGCTGAGCGTGGATGTAGTCAGGAAGAGAATTCTGGTGAACCAAGGGTCCTGACCCGCGTGTCTCATTTTTACTTTATAACATACAAGAAGGGTAATGGTAATAGAGTTGTTGATGCCTTATCTCAAAGAGCTTATATACTTGCTATATGTGATTCGAAATTGCCGTATGCTAGGGTATGAGTACATTAAAGACTTGTATGTGAAAGATTCTAATTTTTCATCTTCCTTTGATGCATGCGAACATGCGCTTTTAATAAATTTTATAAAAATAATGGGTTTCTTTTTAAAGAAAATCATTTATGTGTACCCACATGTTCTTTGCATGAGTTATTGGTCCAGGAATTGCATCGTTGAGGTCTTATGGGGCACTTTGGTGTTCTTAAAACTTACGATGTTCTACGTGAGCATTTCCATTGGCCAAACATGAAGAGGAATGTCGAAAAAGTGCATCCTTTTTGCATTGAATGTAGACAAGCTAAATCGAAGTCACATCTGCATGGTCTTATACACCTCTACCCACTCCTTTGCATCATTGGATTGATGTCTTTATGGATTTTGTGCTTTGTTTGCCTACATCTCAACGTGGTAATGATAGTCTTTTTGTTGTTGTTAGATTTTCTAAAACAGCTCATTTCATTCCACATAAAAAGGCTAATGATGCTGAGCACATTTAGGATTTGTTCTTTTGTGAGATGGTCCATTTACATGGTGTACCTCACACCATTGTTAGTGATCGAGATGTGAAATTCCCAAGTTACTTTTGGAAGACTTTGTGGGGGTAAGTCAGGTACTAAGCTTTTGTTTTCTACTACAACGCATCCATTGACTCATGGACAAACTAAGGTAGTTAACCGCACCAGGTGCACTTCTTAGGGCTTTGATTCAAAAGAATAAAAAAAATTGGGAAGCTTGTGTGCCTATAGCTGAATTTGCGTATAACCGAACAACTCATTCTACTACTGATTATTCTCCATCTGAAGTTGTATATTGTTTTAATCCACTAAACCCTTTTAACTTGTTTGTATTGCTTGTTTCTAAGTTTCTTGATCTGGATGGCAAACACAAGTCCAAGTTTGTACAGGATCTCCATCAAGAAGCTCACGAGAAAATTCTAATGAAAAATGATCATAATGCCCTAGTTGCTAACAAAAACCGAAGGGAAGTCATTTTTGAACTAGCGGATTGGTTTTGGGCAAACTTTTGCAAGATTCGGTTTCCAACCAAGTCAAGTCCAAGCTTGATCCTAGAGGTGATGGCTCTTTTAGGGTTGTTCGGCACCTGAACAACATTGTGTTGGAAAAGTGACCTAGAGCACCAATCTTTTGATGGTGCACTTGTTAGTTTTGCGTATTGGATGATTTATATCATTTTGTTTCTTGAGTTTTATATGTTGCATGGATCATTCGAGTTGATGACTCGATTTATGAGACTCCATGAATGATAACTAAAAACTCTAAATAAGTCCCTAGTCTTGTATCATTAGCGCGGAGCACTAGATATGTGTGTACGGGATAAATAGTATTGGACATGACCCACATTGACTTGTTGTATGAATTGTGTTTGTGTCATCAGAAAAGTCATAGGCAGTATTAATTCAGCTATCTGAAATATTCATAATTCTGGATTATTAATGTATATTATGTGAGATTATCAAACGCTACTTTTAACCGAGGGCTATAAAGGTAATTTCCAAATATGCATGAGTTTATGAACGATTAAGATGATACCTTTGTCCGTCTCACCTTATGTGAGATTAGTGATATCCCTGGGCCTTGATGCAGTGGTAATTGTTACGCATGCATTTGTGATTATGAGATAATCACATATATACAAACAATTATGTACTGAGAATCAAGAAAATTAATTAATGGTCAAGGATAACACATTCCTACACTAGGCATTAATTAATGGATATTATGTGATGAAGAAATTAATACTGAAGGAGATTAAAGGATCACGATTTGTCTGTATTATATCGGATGATCATAATGCATTGTTAGATGTTAATTATGATTTATAAATTAAAAAATATTAATTTATTACCGATCTGGATATGGATCCTACTGGGTCATTTTATTTGACGAACTAAAGCATAGATAATTAATTATGTGAGACATAATTTATGGATTTCGCGAATGGATCGAGATTGGGCTGAGTCGAATTAGTCGGGCTTAATTAATTCGACAACTCGGACATGAGGAAAAGAATTGGGCCTCGGTGGGACCGACCAAAATTCATGGTTACTGAGCTCGATTTAAATAGAGCCCAGTCCAATTCACGGCTACTGGTCTCGATTTAATCGAACACATCTCAATACATACAGCAAATGGGCTCGAATTAATCGAGCCCAACTGTATGTATTGAGCTGGTCTCGATTATGCAAAGTATAAAAGACACGAGAAAAGAATTATCACGTCTAAGTTTTTTTGGGCCGTTCGTCTTCTCCGTGCCGATCGTGATTTTTTCTTCATGACAACACTGTCTCCGGAGGTTACCGTCATCCGGGTCTAGTAGCCCCACCTTCATCCATCAAGGAGTGAATCTCATGGAGGCCTTGCATTTAGAAGGCTACCGTGAATGGGGATAACGACCAAAGTTCGTTTCGTCACCGAAAAGGTAAAATTTTCCGATTCCTAGCCTTAGGTCGAATATTTACACGATTAGATCCTTCTTTGATTACGGAATAGCATGAAATCTATGATTTTTGCAATTTTTTATGCTAAACTTGAAACCCTAATCGGATCTCAACATAATGCCTATGAGATTGATCTGCCAAGTGAGTACAATGTCAGTGTTACTTTCAATGTGATTGATTTGAGTCCTTTGAATTTTGCAGATGAATGTGAGATTGAGGTTTGGGATTCGAGAATGAATCTTTCCCATGAGGGAGGAGAAATTGTGGATGTCCAAGCTCACAAGCGCATTGCTAACCCCTTGAAGGACATCATAGGTCCAATGACGTGTGCAAGGACCAATAGGATGAATGAAGCATTGACTATGTTCTTGGAAGGCATTAGAAAGTAAGAGGAAGCCAAACTAGAAGCTTCCCACCTTGGATCAACTTGTTGATAATTATAGAGGAAAGCTCGTGTGGATATCTTGGCTGTGAACATGGAGGTGGGCATGAAACCCTATCCATGCAAGCCCTATCCGTACAACCCATGCAAACCCTAACCCTAGGTGGCCTTGCAAATGCAAAGGTTGCCATGCAAGGCCGAAAAGTGATCGATTTCAAGATGAAAACTTGTATGGAGGAAAGATTGCATGTTCGAGAAGGGGGCTTTCCCCCCAGAGGAATTTGGCTCGTAAAGGAAGCTTGGGTGAAAAGTCTCCTTGATTTGTTGGTTTTATTATTATTATTAGTATTATTAATTGTTGAGTTTTATCCATTTTTGAATTCTTAGACAAGATTGAAATCTAGGTTGTTTTGGAGTCTTAATAAATCTAGGAATTAGAATCCTAGTTTTAGGTTATTTCTTTGCCTATAAAAGGCTTGTACGCGACATTGAGACATTCACCATTTGATTTGATTTTTAATTACGAACATGAGAGGAAACTCTTTGTTCTTTAATTCCTTATTCGAAAGAGAATTAAGTTGCATGCACCTTAGGATCTATATAAAAGTTGATCCTTTGATTCCATGTTGATCATTGGGTATATTTACTGTTAGGCGTTCGATTAAGCCTATGTTTTCATTTATTTCTAGCATAACTGTTAACTAGGTGTTGATGAAGCATGTTTGGTTGGTTTCTCAAGGCATAACACAATTTTCCACATTGTTCTTTCCATCAATTCTGATTGTGTGTCTCTGCAAGAATTTAATTCTTAAATCCAGGTTATCAGCTGTCATATGAAGATTCGCACCATATAGTCTTTCAATTGGCGTATCTAGAGGTTTGCTTATCATATGACAGAAGGATAAATTTCATCATGTTGAAACATGGATGGAGTTGGGATTTTTGGGAATTCGGGGAAAGCGGGGGAATGATAGAAAAGAGTTGACAATTTTAAATAGTTACCCTCCCTGCCACATTGCTGGTAAAAGGATGATGTGGTCTAAAATAAGGGAATGCATTGAAGCTGTGGATGGTGATAGTTTATGCAATCACGACGACTTCAACGATGTTTACAATATGGAGGAAATGATTGGCGGACAACACAATATGCAAGAGAAGCGGATGACTGACCGTGGGAAATGACTACTGGAAGTGGAATGAAACCTCAAATGGAACATATTCTGTATCAGCTACTTACAATGCCTTGAGGTCGGAATCAATGATCACGGATCCACAACGTTTATATCTACATGCAGCCTGATTTATAGTATGGGGTAGGCTATCTCCAAACAAAGTAATGTGCTTTTGTTGGCGCTATCTCCAATCACATATCCCAACTACGGACAATTTAATTGCTAGAGTTATGCATCTCGATCCAGCAAAATGCTTATGCTCATTATGTTCACAACAGATTGAGTCCGTGAACCACATATTCTACACTTGTGAAAAATCTTATTGGATTTGATCGATGATATATGAATGGTTCGACTATCATTATGTCGGACAAGGTAATATTGTGGACCATCTTCAAGCTAATATAGGTGTGTGGCTGGTAGCAGATGGGAGGCAATTATGGAAGGCTCTGTGGCATTGCACCATATGGAATATTTGGAGAGCACGAAATGTTATAATTTTTTATCAGGGCCAAATTGATTATTACAGGATAGTGGAGAAGATAAAACCCGAGACTTGGTTTTGGCATACAGTCTTATCGAAGGAACACGATCTTACCACTGTCACAGTCTGGATCAGGCAACCACTTTTCTACATTAGTAATTTTAGACCTCCTTGAAAGTTATGTAATAATGTGAAAAGTAATCTCCAAAATTTGTGGAGATGCTTCCAAACTCTGTAACCTTTTGTTTGATTTATTCATTAATACTTATAAAAAAAAATAGATATTTTGTTGGTAATACATTGATTTTTCTGATTGAGTATCCATTTTAATGTGAAGTACTCATATTGTTTAGAACACAATATTAATTTGGTTGTCGTATATGAGTGTCCTTATTGTTTCATATAAGATTTAATGTTTGATGGTGGGCCTTTCGCAAAAGGTTTAGATTTCTCAAACCTATATGGTTATTCAGGGATATTGATTTGAGGACTAATGGTCAAAATAAAAAGTTTGGATCACTCTTTTGTCGCTATTTTCCTACTACACTACCACATTGAATCCATGTCGATATGATTGATAGCATTTGTTGTTATGGATTGGTCTAATGCTAGTAAACAACATGAAAACTACCTTAGCTTAGTGGCCCCTAATTCTGTTAAATCGGATATGTGATTGAGATCTCTTTGGACCAAACATTGTCAAATGTGCACATATCTATTGGCATACAATTAATATTGCTCAAGTTGAGAGTGTTTGAAATAATTTGATTATGGGCTACTATTGTTGTAGTCAGTCCAAAAGTTTTGGGCTTCAATTGTGATAAAATGTTGTAAGCTTAGAAACTTATAGCTACACCACGTGTCATTATATGTAAAATGTGAGCGGAAGTGAAACATGAGTGTGTGCATACTAAAAATTATGCGAATCCCAAGCCAAGGATCATGTTTATTTACATAGCTTTACAAGATTTAGGAGAAATTTACACCATCTCTTGAAGCTTTCACAAAGTTCTTCAAAGGTAGTCGTCTGCTTAGAGGTGCTCAAGTGGCCACCATTTAGGTAACATGAGATTTTGACGTAATACAATACATCTAGCAAACTTTAGATAATTATGTTTATGAACCAATAATTACATTTGAGTTCTTGAAGTATCAAGCACTTCAATTTGTCTCCCAAACTCTTCCTTGATTCAATTTCGGCCCCTCAAGAGTTTAATATTAATTTGTGTGACCCTATAACTTCTCAATAGATTGCAAATTAATCATTAATTATCATAATCATATTATGATTAATAAATTAAACTCTTTTAATCCATTCATCCCTCATGTCCATGCATCATGAGTGACATCAAGAAATATGTCATGGTCACCCAAACATTTAGAATATTCATGTTAGTAGACTATCCATTTCAAGAACTAGTTCCCGTGTAACTATTATTCTTTGACCTTGATCATATCACAATCTAGCATATAGAGGTTATTTGTCACCCTCTTTGATATATACGAAATATTTCTTGTACCGGAGATCATGACCCTTGAGTATGGATTATAAACTCTTTTCTAATCAATCTCATGCTTTCATCAAAGGCATAATCATGATTTTTTACAAGTGGCCATAAGTATATTTCCTCTTAACTATTTAAGAGTAGTGAATCCTTTATTAATCGCTCACAATCCTTCTGTACATCATATTACTCTCAAAACTATCCATCGTTATCCATTTACGGTATAACTCTAAATAGAATCAAAGAGTAACATTCATAGTAAAGAATCTATGGTGATCTCAAGTAAGGATTACTAACACCTAATCTTCTTTAAAGTATCAACCATTGACAATATGATAAGACTCTAGTTGGGTCAATCCAATGTACTTGTCACCTACAAGAGTCCATGTCCTAGTTTAGGTATCGCTACACCATAGTTGATGAGATCAACTTCTCCCTTAAATAAGAAACGACTTAGAACATATTAACCTATCCGCATTAGTTATGTCATATCTCAATAATACTATTGTTAGGGATATTTAGTATTGATAACTTTATTAAAGTGATCTCATCATTACAACTTTTTGTGATCAACTCTAAGTTATCACTACTTGGGTTTCATTATTTAATATGCAATAACTATGCAATTAAAAGAACAAACAATTAAGGTTGCTACCAATCAATATGCATTAAACAAAAGTTTTGATACAATGGCCCTAGGTGATTGGCCTTAAGGCTCAAAACTAACAAACTGTCACTTGCACTAGGGACAAATACTCATATCTAAGATCGAGTGTTTGTACACGACTCTCATGTCTTGTGTTGGATAATGTCTTAGTTAATGGATCAACCATATTTGCCTCCGATGGGATGTTCTCTACCTTTACATCATTCTTATCTATGATTCTCTAATTGGATGGAAATTTTTAAGTACATGTTTGGATATTTGATGAGACATTTGTTCCTTTGCTTGTCTTGCTGCACCACTGCTACCACAAAATATTGTTATAGGATTTGTAGAAATCGGAACCACATCAAGTTCTTCGATGAACTTCTTGATCCATACGGCTTTCTTTTCAGCTTTTGAAGATGCAATGTATTCCACCTCTTTTCTAGAGTCAACAATGGTGTCTTGTTTTGAACTCTTCCAAACCATTGACCCCCTTTTCAAAATAAATACATAGCAAGCTACAATTTGAAATCGTTTGTACCTGTCTAGAAACTCGCATCTGTATATTCTTTTATTTTTAATTCTTAATCCTTGTATACTAAGTACAAGTCCATTGACTTTGTAAGGTACTTTTAAAGTTTATTCACGGCAATCCAATGTTCCTTACGAGGATTGAATTGACACTTGCTTGTAACACTTGGTGCGTAGGAAATATAAGGTCTCGTACATATCATAGCATACATTATAGATCCTATAGTCGAAGTATTTGGAATCTTTTGCATGCGGATCTTATCCTGATCAATCTTTTGTGCCATATTTTTTCAAAGATATATACCATGCCCCATTATAATAAACCATTTCTTTGACTGATCCATGCAAAACCATTTTAGCACTTTGTCTATATACATTGGTTGTGATTGACCAAGAAACCTTCTTTACCTATCCCTATAGATTTTAATTCCCATAATATTGGTTGTCTCTCCTAAGTCTTTCATGAATTTTTTTTTGGATAACCAAAGATTTAAGATTGGTATATCGTATCCTATGAGCAATATATCATCTACATAAAGCACTATGAAAACTCTCTCAACCCCATCAACCTTTCTATTTTTGATGAAATAAAACTCTCTTATTGCTTCATCAATCTTGATGTTCCAACTCCAAAATGCTTGCTTGAGTCCATAAAGGGATCTCTGAAACTTGCACAATTTATTGGCTCTTTGGATTCAAAACTTTGAGGTTGTATCATATACACCTCCTCTAGCAAATTTCCATTAGGTAATGTTGTTTGAACATCCATTTGCTAGATTTCAAAATCGTAGTGTGCAGCTATGGCAAGTAATATAATAATGTATTAAAGCATGACAACTAGAGAGAAGGTTTTGTCATTGTCAATACATTGTCCTTGACGAAATCCTTTCGCTACTAATCTAGCTTTATCGGTAATCACATTATCGTTCATTTCGGTTTTCTTCTTAAAAACGCATTTGTATAATATAGGGACAATCCCTTCAAGTGGATCAAACAAGATCCATACCTTGTTCTCTTACATGGATCCATTTCAGAATACAATTTGTCTTTGTCCATACTAGATAAGACTTCTCCGTAGTTAGTAGGTTCATCATTTTCTATGAAGAATACAACCTTTTATTCATCTAGATCATATCCATAACGAACAGGGGCACAATGTATTCTATTGGACCTACGACGTCCTTGTGTTTGAGATTCTTCAGTTATCTCATCTCTATAAGATAAGTGCTCTTGTTCAATCTGTCAAAATGAGAAATAGATACAATATTTTTGGTGAATATTGGAACATAATAACAAATATAAAGGTCTTGTACAAGCTCGTTGGTCCATGTAATCTTATTGGACATCCTATGCATGAATTTCAATTAGAAGAAAATGATCACTAACTTCATATATCTCATATATGAAGTTGTAGTCCATTTTCACTAACTCATCTCAATGAGCTAGTGCCTTCCAACTCTAATCCAACTAACATGATGTTTTGATGTGATGTAATACAATAGATCCAAAACCTTAGATAATTATGTTTATGATCCCATAATTACATTTGAGTCCTTAATGTATCAAATACATCAATTCGGCCCCAAACTCTTCCTTGATTCAATTTCAGCCCCTCAAGAGTTTGATGTTAATTTGGGTGAATCTATAGGTTCTCAACAGTTTGGTAATGTATCATAAATTAACATCAATCATACTATGGTTAATGAATTACTCTTTTAATTCATTTATCCCTATTTCATGTCCATGGACCACGAGTGACATCTAGCAACATGTCATGGTCACCCAAATATTGAGAATAGTCATGTTAGGAGACTATCCATTTCAAGAACAAGTTCCTGTGTAATTATTATACTTGCACCATGATCATACCCCAATCTAGCATACAGAGGTTATTTGTCATCTTCTTTGATATATGTTTTAGGTTTGTTGTAATGGAGATCATGATCCTTGAGTATGGATTAGAAACTCTTTTATAATAAAACTCATGCTTTGATCAAAGGTTTCATCATAATCTCTTACAATTGGTCACAGGTATATCCCATCCTAACTACTTAGAAGTGGTGAATCATTTATTGATCACTTACAATCATTTCATACTTCATATCATTCCCAAAACTATACATCGTTACCCATTTATGGTGTAACTCCGAATAGAATCAAATAGTAATATCCATACTTAAGATTCCATGTTGATCTTAAATCTAAGGATCACTAACACCTACTATTCTTTAGAGGATCAAACATTAACAATGTGGTGAACAGTAGTTGGGTCAATTCAATGTACTTGCCAGCTACAATCATTCATGTTCTAGCTTAGATGTCAATACATTATCGTTGATGAGATTAACTACTCCCTTCAATTGATAGCGGCTTAGAATATGCTAACCTGTATTTATTAGTGATGCCCTGTCTCACTAATACTATACATAAGAATATTTAGTATTAATAATTTTATTAAAGTGGTCTCATCATCACAACTCTTTGTGATCCACTCTAAGTTATTAGTACTAAAGCTTCATTATTTGATATGCAATAACTATGCAAGTGAAAGAAAAAGCAATGATGGTTGCACTAATGAAATGCTTTATATGAAAGTGTTGATACAATGGCTCTAGGAGATTGGCCTTAGGGAACGACACTAATAGCAAGCCAAATATCCATTGGACCAGTGTGGTTGACAACTAGCATAGGCATCCTAGTTGGCTCAATCCTTAATGGGTAGGATTATGGACTCAATATCTTATAGTTGAACTAAGTCGTTCATCCTATTTAGTGGTGGATAACAGTAATAGCGGTAGGGGAATGGACGTGTCTGCTACTGTTACCGCTAAGATAGCGGATGGAGGTGGCAGATCCGTTACCACTACCACCATCTTCTATTCTGCTACCTTAGCGGTAACAATAACGAAATTGCAGTAGCGAAAATCCATTACTTCAACTTCATACAAGATGTTGGCAGTATCGATAGTGAAAATCCACTATTTAAAGATGTATCTAACCATTACCATTATTTTAGCGAATTCTAAAATCCTAGCCATTACCGTTACCATTTCCACCATTACCGCCTTTAGCAATAACAGTAATGGATTTTCACCAGTTTTGCTACCCGTTATCCATCCATACTCCTATCTATATAAGGACCAACATCATCCATTCAGATTGTCCATTCTATTTTTGCAATAGATCTACATAAGGGTGCTCAAATCAACCACCGATTTTGATAACTATACTGGTATCGTTAGCTGAGTACCAT
>JAOWBN010209687.1:0-14040 GCA_028565015.1 Pinguicula moranensis | reverse complement strand
CTACTTGGATGAAGGCAGTGAAGAAGTTACTGAAGTCTATCCCAGCAGAATAACTGCACCTGCTGAAATGCAATCCTTTGTTGCAATGCCAGCAGTATCTCCAACCCCAACGATTCCCCAAGGAGCTATTTCGCCCGCACCCCAGAATCTCTCTTTAGATTCTTTGCCATACCTAGAGGTTAGTGAGGCTTCACAAACTGTAAATGCAGTGAATCCTTATGTCCAAAGCTCAGCAGATGACATTAGAAAACATTAAGCTCATTCCATGGCTTTCGTGTGGTCTGTATCGATTGCTTCTTTTGCTTGTAAATTTGCCATCTCGAGTTGGGAAAGTCTTGATCTTTTTCAAAGGAAAAACCATGCAGTGTTGTATAACCTTCACATATCATCAAGTTTTCATTGCAAGATGAAGTGTAAACTGTAAAGGAGCTGTACTTATTAATTTTCTCTTAGGTTCTTTGTCCTTTACCCTCATCTCACAGGCAACAGCAAAGCCTATGTTGACTTCACAACACAGGGGGATTGCAAAAAGGTTCTCTAAACTAGTGAGAACTCAATGTAATTGGTAGATGGGGAGGTAAAATCAAAAAAAAAAATGGACATTTATTTTTAATACAAATTTGATTGCATGTCTAAAAATATTTATTTTAATAAGACTCTTCAAAATAGAAAATATTAAACTGGAATCCCGAAAATCAAGCCCCCTGGTCACTTAAAATATTACCATATAATAAATATGAATCGTCATAAAATTTGTTATAGTCAAAGATCAATGACTCAAATGCACTGTAAGATTACCACCATCTTCGTTTTTAACCTTTTTCTCCCCTTCGACTAGAGTCTGCAGATTTTCCCTTTGTTGTAGTCTGGCCCCTCCTATGCTGTTATAATGTTGTAGTCATCCCCAGCTACACTCCCATTATTGGGTATAGATTAATACAGTTTGTGGAGTAATTACAGCAACAGCGGGTGGAATCTCAAAATCTACTCTGTCCCGACCACAGCTGTATGATGCTATAGTTGTTCCTTATTTAATTCTTGCTTGATACTGCCAAAAAGCCCTCTTTGTACATGTCAGTTTCTGGGGATAAATTTTGCTACATTTTGTTCGATTTTCCTGTGAAAGACGAGAGCTTTAATGGCCATTGAAGAATTTTTGGTTTCATTCTTTCAGCATTCCTTTGTACTATGAAAATCTTGGGTTATTTCCCAATGCTTCTTGCATATCTCTGTGTAATCCTGTGTTTCCGTTTGGTGATTGCTGACTCGAGTAGGGAGTTCTCTGCTAGAGAACTCGATACTTTGCTGCAAGACTATGCTTTTAGGGCTTTTGTCCGGCCGAGGACTGGTGTTGTGTATGATGGGAATGTTCCAGCCAATTTGACAGGTATTCAGGTGGCGGCGCAGCGGCTGAGGAGTGGCAGCCTGCGGCGGAGAGGGGTTGCTGAGTACAAAGAGTTTCATATCCCAATTGGTGTGATTGTGGAGCCTTATGTGGTGAGGCTTGTGTTGGTGTACCACAACTTGGGTAATCTGTCATCCTTATACTACCCTTTACCTGGTTATGCATTTCTAGCCCCTGTGTTAGGTCTGCTTGCATATGATGCCACCAATTTATCAGCAACAAACTTATCAGAACTTGATATTCGTGCATCCGGTGATCCCATTTCGATCACCTTCCCCAATGTAGATTCAATTAGAGGGAGCAGTAGTAGTAGCAGTCCCTCACCTAAATGTGTGTTTTTCGGGTTAGATGGTTCGTTTGGATTCGAGACTTTGGTGAATGGGAGCACTTGTTTGACAACTTACCAAGGCCACTTCTCCATTGTCGTGGAGGCCCCCCCTGCTCCGGCACCTTCCCCTACCGGAGTAGGGGGAGGTCCTACAAGTAGCCCTCCCGGCATTGGTGGTGGCAATGCAAAGAGCAGAAGAACATGGATCATCTCAAGCTCTGTTGTTGGAGGAGCAGTGATCTTGGTGCTCTTAGGTGTAGCATTTGTTTGTCTGAAAAGATGTTGGCTTAAAAAACAGCTGACACTAATGGAGGCAGCCTCGGAATCCGGTGTTGCATTGAGAATGGCAAGAGTTGGGAACACAATGGCACCTGTGGCAATGGAAACAAGGACCAGGCCTGTGTTGGAGAATGAATTTGTGCTCTAGTTTTTGGATTTAGGATAAAACACAGGAACTACTAATACTAATCCCATTCAATCTGATTCTTTGCTCTTTGCAGTTCAGTAGTAATAATCTTGTGTTTCTTGTTTGAACTTGGTGATGACAATTGTACTTACAAATACATTTCACTCTTATGTAAGCCTGTTACATAGAGCTATACCCGAATTCGAATCGGAACCATAAGCTTCATAGCCTCTGTGTTTGATTTGGTTCAATACAAGTGCAGTAGATAGAACATGAAATGCAAGTATGATGAGACTATATACATTATACCCCTTGAGTTATCAAGTTTGTTAAGTAAATCATGATTATCTTCCAAATAGTCCAAATTTACTGCAATTGTGGCTCTTTTGTACTTTGATTCATGAACCTTTGATGCCTGAAGCTGAAATCTTTTCTCCAGTTTCATATTCTTTAATTTGCAGAGGCAAGGAGGAGACAAATGCTGATGAGATGAGGTAGGCTTCTTGTTTTTCTTCAAGAACAATAATGTGTTTTTAAAAACTTTAATAATTACCAAATACAAAATATTTCCTAAATTTTATTTTGGAAACTTCATTGTGGGTAAACCCCTCAATTTAGCTAACTGTCACATCATTTCAGTTCTGAAAATTAAGAGGGGCTAAACGGGTAATTGATCCGGGTATTGGCAATATTTGGACCCATCCCATTTTTTTCGAGACTAAATTTCTGGTCCCGTTTACTACCCAAATTTTCAATTCTCGCAAAATTTGAGAATTCGGCTATTACACTACTTACACCAACTCATCTCTTTTCTCGCGTTACTCATATTCGTCTCGATTTCGATTGAAATCCCTATTACACTATCCAAATCTATCTCAATTTTCAATTACCCTATTTATTTTGGATAATCGAGATTTTGGGTGTTTTTGGTTGGCCAAACGGGATATCGGGACGAGTATTCCCGGTTCCTGATGCCGTCCCGATAAGGATCGGAACCAAAAATTCGATCACGATATCGTCCCGATTTGCCGATTACCAAAAAAATTGGGAATTCGGGTATTGGGACGGGACGGGTTCGAGAAATACCCAAAAAATTCTAACGCCAAAATTTTTTTTATCCGATTTCCCGAATATCTAATTTTCTATTTTCCCGATTACTCAAAACCCGAATCCATCCCGAATTCTCAATTACCCGACATTTTCGGATAATTGAGAATTCGGTCGGTTTTCCAATACCCAATTCTCGACCCGGACCATTTGGCAACCCCTATTTCGTTTAGGCATGGGGTGCTGGCGTTTTTATTCAAGTCAAAGTCCACACGACTCTTAATTTTCCTTTTCTTTTCCTTTTTATTTTCTTTAGATTGGGTTTTACTATTCTACAGCTAGCTCTGTTCTCTGTTCTCTGTTCTTTGTCCTTTCCAGTTGTTTCTTCTTCTTTTTTGCTACTGCGAATCTGAGAATTCATTCCTTCTTTTACTTCACTTTTCCTACTTTCGTAAAAGGGAAGCCAATTTATTGCCGTTGTTTTGGTGATGATATCAAATCTCTGTTAATTACTCGAGAGATTCGATAGCTACTGATCCACATTTCACCATATTTTCTTGCTCGGAAATCCCAAGTGGAGACAATGTGCATTGTGGAATCCTTGGTTTATTTACTCTGAATCTTGGATTTGGTTATCAATGCTACTCGTGTATCTCTGCGTAATCCTTTGTTTGCAGCTGGTTTCCGCCGAACAACCCGGCGGAGATCTTTCCGCGAGAGAGGAACTTGATTCTCTACTTCAAGACTATGCATTTAGGGTTTTGGTTAGACCCAGAACTGGCGCTGTATACGATGGGGTTCCCCCCTCGAACTTTACGGGGATTCGGGTGGCGGCGATGCGGCTGAGGAGCGGCAGCCTGTGGCGGAGGGGGGTTAACGGTTACAAAGAGTTTCGAATTCCAATTGGTGTAGTGGTCCAGCCTTACGTGGAGAGGCTTGTTTTTGTGTACCAAAATTTGGGTAATTGGTCCTCCTTGTACTACCCCTTGCCTGGATACACATTCTTGACACCGGTTTTGGGTCTGTTAGCTTATGATGCCGCTAATTTGTCTGCTAGAAATTTGTCGATAATTGGTATTCAAGCGTCGCGAGATCCCATTGCAGTCGAATTCCGTGATCTGCATTTGAGCCCTAATGTTTCCTCTGCAAGATGCATATATTTCGGGTTAGATGGTTCTGTTGGATTCAGCGAGGTCATGAATGGCACAATGTGTTTGACAAAAAGCCAAGGCCACTTCTCCATTGTGGTTGAATCAGTAGTTGGGAGGAGTAGGAGGGTGTGGATAATTGTTGGTTCAGTGATTGGAGGAGTAGTATTGTTGATTCTTTTAGCATTAGCATTTGCTTATCTAGTATCGAGTAGTCGCCGGAAGGAGATCCAGCGGATGGAGGAGGCGGCGGAGATGGGAGTTCAGTTGCCGATGACAAGCATCGGGTACACGAAAGCGCCGGTAGCACTGCAGACTCGGACCAAACCAATGATAGAAAGCGAGTTTGTTCCTTAGCCCTCTCTGTTTTCTTGGCTTTTTTTCATGTGGTTTCATTCCATTTGATTCAATTCTTTCCCTTTTGTGAATCCATTCTTGTTCTTGGTTTGTTGATGATTGTTTGGTTTGGTACTTGGAGATCATGTTGAATACGATGTAATTGACATTTGATTGATATTTAACTACTGATTAGTGTTGGGCAGAGTAGATCAAAGGGTATATAGAATTTGATTCAGCCTTGTTTGGATTGAGCCTTATTCTGTGTTGTGTGTGTGTAAACATCCAAATCCCAGCTCATATCTGACAAGAACATGACAAATAGGATTTGCGTCACGTGAGCTGATTTTTTGGTAAAATATTTTCTGGATTTTGCTTTTTATAATTTATGATATATAATATAATATGTTTATATAATGACGTAGGTATTAGGGTTTATGGTCCGCAATATTTAATATTTAGAGTTTATGGTTTAAATTTTTAGATATTTAAGTTTTAGAATTTATATTTTTGAATTTTGGGCTTAGAATTTTTTAGAATTTATAATCTTATACCCTAAAACTCATAAATCTTAAGCCCCTAATTAGGGGTGTGCATTCGGAATTTCGATTTTCGAATTAAGGGTAATTTCCGAATTCCGAATTCCGAAAATAATTTCGGATCGGATCAAAAATTTTGAATTAGAATAATTTTCGAATTTCGAGTTCGGAATTCCGAATGAACACCCCTACCCCTAAATTTAAAAATATACCCTAATATCTAAATATCTAAAAATTTAAATCTTAAATTCTAAACCCAAAAATCATACGGACCCTAAATATAGACTTTTGAGAAAACTGTCACAAATCGTCAACGGATCCTTCCTCTATATGTATATGTTGATATTTAGGAGAGATTTTATGAATTGCCACGTGCATGTACGAGTCCATGACGGTTAAGTGGATGATATAGATCAATAAAACAATGCACTGAAAAATAGAAGATGAAATATAGATCAATAAAACAATGCATTGCTATGAGAGAATAGATCGCGCACTGGAAAATATACATTTACTCAACACATTCACAGGAACGATAGTTAAGCATCTTCCAAAAATTGCATCGGATCATGTACTACTCCTGGTGAAATTATACTTTGATGAACAAGTTGATAGTAGGAGGAGACACTTCAAGTACTGGAATGCATGGGCATATCATGCGCATTGGTCTACTTTGTTAAAAGAACATTGGTGTAATCAAGAAATCCTCACATTAGCTTTGCGAAAACTAACTGTCGAGCTTGGAAATTCCATATATTTGGTGATATCCACAAGAGAAAGAAACGAGCTTGATCTAGATTGACGGGCATCCAAGCGACCCTACCTTTCAATCCGCCGAAACATTTATGAAAATTGGAGCTCAAACTAAGAACTGAGCTAGAGCATACCCTTACATAAGAAGATTTTTTATGGTTTCTAAAAAATTCGGCTCGGGGGCTAGCCACTCTCACACCACCCACAACTTTCATTCAATTCATATTAGACTCCAATATTAATAATTTTTTATAATCACTTTAAAATATATATATATATATATATCAGATATAAAAAAAAAAAAAAAATCAACCCCCTCTAATATTTTTTTCTAAGTCCGCCCTTGGCTGTGTCTATAACTCAGCATATGATCAGCAAAGAAGAAAACCAAACACTACAACCTACTCTATTTTTCAAAGCAAGAAGAAAAGCCTATTCTATAAAGGAACATTTCCAGTTGATGGAGCTGGTGGTTTAACAGATACAAAAGCAACCTTCTTCTTCACTTCCATTTTGTGTTTTTTGGGATATGGTAGGTCTGTTGAACCAGCATAAAAGCTGGCCTCCATGGAGCTGTTTTTCTTCTCCGGAGTTACAGTGTAAGTACACGAACCATCCAAAAACAACATTTTATCCTGAGTTCCAGCTGTCGTTGCTGCTGATGAATTAGTAGATTCAGAGGAATCTACATTTGTACTTGAAGTTACAGGTCTTTCTGAGTTGTCTTCCAAAGGTTGTACCATAGAATCACTAAAACCTTCTTGGCCAATGGCTGGATCTACTGAAGCAGGCTCGGATTCACCGACTACAACAATAAAATGGGGTGTAAATAAAAGGCAAATATTCTGAATCAGCAACAACAGAAATCATTATGAAAAGGTTTGACAATTTGTATAAATATTTACCCCCTAGTAAAACCTCAATGCTTTCATATTGTATTTTTGACTCTGGTAATGAGATGTTTTCTTGACCATCCTTGTTTTGGCCATTAGTGTCTAATTCATGCAACTTCTCAACTAATACGTATTTATCTGTCTGCCAAATGCATTCTAGTGTTGTAGTAGCTTCCTCATTTCTTGGATAATATTCTCTGAAGACCTGCAAGTTACTAAAAACAGTGAGAACTTCAAATAAAACGAATGAAGCAAAAAGGGAGAAAAGAACGAGAGAAGAGAAGATGGGACCAGAAACATGCTGATTAGTGATATACTACGAGCATAAATAGAGAACAAACCTGGAAGCCTTCTTGATTTAATTTTACTGTCTGCGCCTTTTGAGAAAGCGAAGAAACAGTGTTGTACACAAGAACAGCATCAAGAAGTATCTGAGAACAAAGGAAATGTCTGACAATTGAAGGACACACTTTCATGCCGTAATATGAGTGAATAGCAAGCATTTCCTCTACTAGAATATTGGCAGCATTTATACAGAAAATGTCCAGCAATAATCTCAATACGTTTGCCAACTAAGAACTAAGAACTAATAACCAACACCAACACCAACACCTCACCGTCCCGAAGTATGATATAGGCGTAAAAAGACATTGAGAAGTAAGAAATGTACAAAGTCTTTACACAAGTTCGATCCAAAAATGTATAGTGATAATCTAGATTTATGCCAATACAGATGATAACCCTCATGATTTCTGAGAGACCATAAAACAAGATCCAAAAGAGCCATAAAGTCAGTTATAACGTTCTCAGGAGAGATTTACTTGCTGGACCAGTACTCGAATTCGTGCAAGAACAGCCAATGTCGTCACTGAAAGTTTCATGAAAAATGACTGGGCAAGCAGTATGGATATCTGCCTTTGCTTTGTCAAGGAAAAATGTTAAAAGAGGGATATGTCCAAAATAGTAACTCAAAATGCGATTGCAAATCCATCCGTATCCCCCAGTCTACTTGCAAAAGAAAGCACAACACAAATAAGGAAAAAGAACAAGAAAATTCTACTATGTGACACAGTTATAGTGGATTGGTTTGTGAGAGTTGGATATGTAGACGGAAAATAGAAAAATGCAACAGACAAGGAAGATTGCGTTTGCAACCAACTATGCTTAGAAACTTCAATGTTGTGCTTTGACCTCCGAATTTGCAGAAGCAGTAAGCACGGTGTACAACATAGTAACACATGGGCCAGAAATATGAGGGTAGTAGATGAAAACAAAAGCATGGCTAGATACATAAACATATGTTGGCAGAATTGGCAATTGGCATCTGTAGATACGTTTTTATTCTACTAGATCTGTAGATAATGGTAGCTCGGCCCTGCAATTCTGTCTGACTGATGCATCAAAAGATGCCACATTAGAAGTAATTCAGTTTTGTTGAGAGATAATTCCACAGATCACGCATACCATCAACATTTATATCATTAGGATACATAGCTGCTTTCAGCAAGGGCTCAATCCTCTGCAGAAGTATAACCAAAGAAGCCATGATATGTTTATTGGATTATCCCAAATAAGTTCCAAGAGAGACTAACATAAATGAAACCTGTGATAATAGGCGGGCAACACCGGCAAGCCTCTCTAAGAAATTATATTTTGCACCACCAGATCTTTTTCTCTTCAAACTGTGAACAATGGAGCCAATAAACAATATCTTATCACACAAGACAAAAAAATATCTACTTATTTTCCAAATACTAATGCGAGTATTTGGATTAAGACAATAATTCTGAGAACTTTTCAGCACTACACCAGCATCCATATTAGAAAACTTCCTCGGACACAGAATTGGAAGAAAGACAGGGTAACAAACTTCCTTCACTATCCAATTATAGACAAATTCATGGTCCTAGTTCAGTTCAACAGCTCCATCCGCACCAAATGATTATGTGAATATAATCTAGAGAGTTATGAATTAAGGCAAAGAACGTAAGTAAGACCAGACAGCACGAAGAGGTGCATTACCTTTCCAAAAGCTGAAACTTTTGCTTCGGCCTGTTCCCACTAATCACAATAAAGGAAGAATCCAAAATCTCTTCCAAATTCGTCAACTTTAGAAGCTTCAAATCCCTTCTAACCTATTAAGCAAAAGACAGCCATTTAATAACTTAATCAACCCCAGTGTAGAAGCCTCTACATATATTTCTTCAAGAAAAAGTTGCAAACCTTGAGCATATACTGAAAATAAGAGCATCTTCGATGCTGATTCTTGTGCTTGTATACAAGTCTCTCAAAAATTCCACATTCTGTTCGCAACTGAGACATAAAAGACTTCAGCCTCTGTTCAACAGTCTCGATCTCTGAACCCATATCTGTCCCTCGATTAGGCGTTGGACGATGTGAAACCACTAATCGGTTTCCCCTCTAGTTGCAGTCGAGTTATCCTCTCCCTCTCGCCGGCATTCCGTCGAACACCTAAACCACGAATACAAGCAGTATTCTTCTACTCGAAACACATCTCAATAGCCCATCACACATGTTGGGCCGGGCTTCTCTTATACCCTAAAAGTCCTTTTATTTTAATTACCTTTCCATATTTAAGAAATAAAACCAATAAATTATATATAAATAAAAAGGCTGAACGAAGAATAAATTCCGTTTATTTTTAATAAAATTGGAAAAAAACATCAACTATAGTGACGATTCCCTTTAACGGGAGATTTTGTTATCTTGAGCTTTGAGAAGTAATTCTCGATTATTATTTTTTTAATCAACTGGAGTTTATCTATAATTTTTTCATAATTATGAGAAGTATATAGCTTATCAAAGTGAGTAACATTTAAATTAGGTCCATAACTCAAAGCAATGCATTTTACATAATAAAAGAATTATTATTTACATACATACAAAAAATTTCTAATAAATTATTTTTTACTGTCCTTTTTTTTTATGTTTTAACTCTTCTTGAAAAAGACAATCATAGACTAATCCATAAAATCCATATGATACATCCCTCCACATCAAATCTAATAAATATAAAATCTTTAGCCTAGGCTAGGCACATGGACCCCAAAGATTTATTTGGGATCAACGTAGTGACCCTACTGAAGGATCTAGGGCCGATTTCGAAAATTTTCGATTGTGACCACTGTTGAAATCGAAACCCAACAACTTCAATTAGATCAATTTAATCAAATTCCAAATTCTAAATTTGGGTCTTTTCAAATTTATGGATCAAACTTGCAATTGATTACACCAAATTGCAATTTAAGTATCTAATTTCATAATTCAAGATCCACTTGAACTCAATGAAACAAAAAAACGAAAACCCCTAAATCTAGGTTCTTGGATTTTCGGATTTTTCCAATTCAAAATCAATTAACTATGAAATTATGTAATTCAACAATCCAATTACATACTTCACTCTCTAATTAATCCAATTCGAACAAAAATACAAATCCTAGATTAGGGTTCTTAGTGAATCACACGGGGTTTTCCAATTTCAAACAAAAGTGAAAACCAACACGTGATTTCACCTCAAAGAACACGAATTAAACATGTAAACCTCGCTCTGATACCAATTGAAGGATCTAGGGCCGATTTCGAAAATTTTCGATTGTGTTCACAATCGAACCACTGTTGAAATCGAAACCCAAAACAGTGTTTAATCCATGTTCTAAGTGAGGTATAGCCGAACTTACCTCGAATCCGACCGAAAAACGAAGAACCCGCTCGAAAATCTCGAACCGTGCGGAACCACGAAACCCCCACCGTAGGAAGGTCTCTACCCGGAGCGCTCCATGGATAGTGAAGGGCTGCTAGACCCACGTTCCGGCGACCTAGTTTAGCCGGAAGAATTTACGGCGGAAGATTTTGGTCGGTTTTTTCTCTCGGCTTCGCGGAGGAGAAGAAAACATATGAAGACGAAGACGCGCTCACATCGTTTTCATCCGACCGAATAAAGACATAAGTATCTCTTTTGATTGGGCTTTTGGGCCCAATTTAAATTTAATTAATTTGGGCTCAAATTCATTTGAGCCCAATTGCAAATTTCACAATTAAAATGCATTCGGATCTCACCGAAAATCAATTAAATCTCGTCCGTAAAATTTGTCAATTATGTCTCACATAATTAAATATTTAATTCTTCGGTTCACCAGATAGAGTGACCTGATATGATCCATATCTAAATCGGTACTATCATAAGCGACATCTAACAATGCATTATGATCCAATTTAATATAGATAAATCGTGATCCTAAAATTCCATTTTGTATTTATTCTTTCGTCACTTAATATCTAATAATTAACGTCAAGCGTAGGAATGTGTCGTCCTTGACTATTAATCATTTTCTTGATATATGAGTAATTAATTGTTACTATGTGAATATCTCATAATCACAAATTGCCGGCATAACAATTATTACCACATCAAGGGGCCTAGGGATATTAATAATCACATTCAATATGAGATGGAAAAAAGTATCATCTCAATATTCCATACCTTCCAGCATGAATCGTGCATATTCGAAAAACTTACATTTATAACCCCTCGATAAAAAAAGGCATTTGATAACCCCACGTAATACACATTCATCCCCGTATGAATATCTCAGATAACTGAATTAATACTGTATATGACATTGCTGATGACACAAACACAATCCATCAAGCAAGTCAAATAGGCCGAGTCCAATATTCATGTATCTCATACACTCATAATTCATGTAATTAAACAGATACCACGTATCAATGATCTGTGAGACATGATCATGCATCAATCCACATGCCAGTCGTTTTAGTCATCTAGTTGTTCCCTTACTAATGACTTTTCAGATTAAGGACTAATTTAGAGTTTCATAAAATTATGAAGTTTCAGAATTTGACTAAATGATCCATAATATACATATACAAAACTCAAGAAACAAAATAATTTTTATCATCCAGTATACATGAAACTAATAAGAACACAATACTCTAGGACATGCTGCCAAGAAATGAGTCAGCCTCCTAACCAACGAATACAGAAATCTAATACATGCTTGTGATAGAGGTAATTCTGTGATTGGAAAGGTATCTATGTTTTTTTTTTTTTGATAATTAAAATTTTTATTAAACTAATAGGCAATCGCCATCAGGGCTTTACAGAGTAAAGATAGCATAATCCTATCTTTCAGTTAGCTGGGATGAGCTAGTCTACCATGAGCTCTTTTCGAGAACTATGAGTTAGCTACAGTAACCGGAATTTGAGTTTTCACCTTGTCATGAGGAGATGAGAAACAGGGGGCAGCATAATCTTGGATATCTTAACCAGTCGCTGATGCTTGTACCACGATGATTGATAGATCTTGCTGTAATCCATGACCATGAAGATAGCTGGATCCAATCTATTGTTGGGATATGATGCAACTCATCTTCGTATCTCATAGAATTCCTTTCTTTCCACAGCGCCCACATCACCATTTGCCAGATTATCTTCCACAGTTCCTTACCAGCTCTGTTGGTTGATAGATTCATATGAGCATCGAAATGCAGTTGAACATCCGACTGGGTGTTGTAGTCCAGTCCGAACCAGTCATATATCGCAGTCCAAGTTTCATGGGCATTGAAACATTCTATGAATAGGTGTAGTGCATTTTCAATCGAATTCCCACACATCAAACAGAATTGTTCTCTTTCACGTATTACAACTCCTCTCCGCAGTAGGTTGTCGACTGTTGGAATCCTGTTCTGAAGGAGTCGCCATGTGAAAAGTTGGACTCGTTTAGGAGCCACTTTACCCCAAGCCTGTGCAGAGAAAACCTCGTGCTCTGTGTTCAGATTTTGATTGCTACGTATAGCTGCATATGCAGAGGCTACCGTATATGTTCCTGATTTGCTTCCATTCCATCGCCAGAAATCAGGGGTTGCTGTATCAGTACTAAACTGATGGAGGTAATTTATCAATTCCTCCAGTTTGGCTTGTTCTCTAGTTCTCAAAACTCTTCTGAAGTATAGGTTCCACTGCCTTCTTCCTTGAATTACTGCGCACATGTCTGAGAGTACTGCAGATTTCTGTGTATTTAGTCGATATAGACTTTGGTATCTCAGAGCTAAGCAACCATCCCCAGTCCAATTAAACTTCCAAAACATAGTTTTGTCACCTGTTGCCGTGTCCAGTTTGAGTCTATCAGTAAGCCAGTTTTCTGTAGAGCAGTTCCATATATCAGACCAGTATCTAGATATGTTATCAGGTAGAGTTATGATACTCCAGTCACTCCAGTTGTCATTGTTGTGGAAATATTTTGTTCTGATCACAGTACTCCATAAACTGTCCGTCTCCACACGAAAGCGCCACAACCATTTGGCCAACAACGCCTTATTCATATATTTAAGATCTCGAATTCCCAGTCCTCCTTCTGAAAAATCTGAGCATAACTTCTTCCAATTAACCCAGTGTATTGGTCTAGTGCTGTCCGAATTCTGCCTCCATAAAAAAAGACTTAAAGTTCTTTCAATAGTTCTGATAATACCTTGTGGAGCCAAGAAGAGGGAGAAGTAATAAACCATTTGACTAGACAACACCGATTTTATCAGGGTAAGTCTTCCTGCCATCGATAGCTTTTTGTTTTCCCACCTTTGAGTCTTTTTAGTTACAGCATCAAGGACTGGCTGCCACATCGACAGTCTTCTAGGATTTCCACCAATTGGCATCCCTAAATAGATGAAGGGGAGCGTAGCTGTTTGACAGTGTAGCATCTTTGCATATCTGGACAATATTCCAGTATTCATATTGAGACCAAACATTCTACTCTTTGAGAAATTAACCGAGAGTCCAGATATGAGCTCAAATGCTCTGAGAATACCTTTGATAGTACATATATTTTCCACTTTTCCAGCAGCAGCTAGTATCACATCATCAGCATATTGTAGATGCGTTATATTTATTGAACCAACTTTGACTCCTATCAGCATGTTTAATTCAGTTGCTCTTTCTAGCAGTAAATGTAAACCTTCAGAAACAATCAAGAATAAGAAAGGAGAGAGTGGATCCCCTTGTCTTAGTCCCCTGCCAAATTTAAATTCTCCAGAGCTGCTCCCATTAATCAACACTGCAGCATGGGCTGTTGTAACACATTCCATAATCCAGCTAATCCATACTTCACAAAATCCCAACTTTCTCATCATTTGTAACAAGAATTCCCATTC